>CAWUFW010023653.1:0-71981 GCA_963921515.1 Calotriton arnoldi | reverse complement strand
CACTATCAGGACATGCCACACACACCCGGGCATGTCCTACCTTTCGCATACAACGCACCCTGCCCACAGGTGTACCTTGGGCCTACCTTAGGGGTGACTAACATGTAGAAAAGGGAAGGTTTAGGGACTTGCAAGTGTGCGCACTTGCCAAGTCGACATGGCAGCCCCAGGCTGCGCACAGGCTCTGCGATGGCAGGCCCGAGTTACACTTTACGGGCTGTTTGCGTGGGTGGAACAATCCAGTGCTGCAGCCCACCAACAGCATTTGGTCTATAGGCCCTGGCACTCGCAGTGCACTTTACAAGGGACTGACACATAAACCAAATAGGCCAATCATGGAAACACCAATCCATAACACATTTTATACAGGAGCACTTGCACTTTCCTCCTGGACAGCAGTGAGGAAAGTGCGCAGAATCATTACACCAGCAAAAACAGAGTCAAAACCGGGAGGTCAGAAAGCAAAAAGTCAGGGGAAACACGCCAAAAGATGCCAAGTCTAACAGGATGACATGAGGTACTTTGTTTTGATTGATTGTGTAAACAATAAACATGCAGCCGATAGGCCACCCATGGCAGGCTGACACAGTCGAAAATAAATTAAAATAGGTAGGGAGTGGGCCTCAGAGTCGGAGGGAGGCGCTTGATAACAACATACATACACAATATATATGCTGTGCTTGCAAACTACTGTGAGTCAAGGGTGTATTCTGCAAATACAACTTCTATTCTCCTTGGCTTTGCTACTCTGGCGCGGTTTCTTTAACATTCTCTTCAAACTAAGACTCTTCATCCAGTGACAGTCTCCACCTATGCTATCTATGATGAATACCATCCAGGCATCCATCCATTCAAAGTAAACATGTCTATCATTCTTCTTAATCTCTCAACAAACCTTAGTTTGTTTCACCAACAACAAACATTTATTCTTTTTGTTTAACCCACCACCCATGCGTCCTTCCTTCCTTGCTTGCCTTGGCTTTGAGTTTGACCCATGAAACACCCTGAAGGATTCTTGCTATCCACCCATACTGTTTCACCCACCCAGGCAGGCATCTTTTCTTTCACCTTCCACCCATCCTTCAACCACCCATGCATCTGATTCCTATCAGCCACCTATGCATGCATCCCGCGTATCCTTCTCTGCCAGTCATAAATATTACATCTCGCCCGTCCTTCCTCCTTGGCTTCCACCCTTCTTTCCCTTTTCGTTCAACCCATCCATCAAGGTCATCTGATCTGACTCTTAGTCTTCTCAATAAAACTTTCACAGCTGAGTTGAAGTCAGATAGAAGAGGCCATTAGTTACTCAACTCTTGGTGCTAATGCTATTGCTAATGCTAAGTAAAGGGTGTCTTCTTCAACCGTTGTTCACAACAACTTAGTCTCTCTCAACAGTACAGTGTACACCTTTGCAGCGAGTGTAATGTCAATAAGTAAGGAATATAACTTACCACCGCCCTCCACTGCTGCTGGCTCACCCCCTGCAGCTGCCACATCTTCTGCACCCTCCTTACTGGCCGCGTCGCCTTCGCCGCTGGCCCCAGCACTGGTGGTCGGTACGCCTAGAAAAAACATTACACATTTTTTAGATGCCATATACACCTCCCCCTATTTATTCTTTTTCACTAGCAAGATTGAAAAAAAAGTTAATACATACATATACAACATCCATCTCTAGTACAAATCGGGTACTAGAGTAGACTAGTAGTAGTATTTCCTATCCTATCAAAAATAGTAAAATATCTGGTTGGGCATTTTGTTGGTGGGAATTGTCGAAAAGCCTCAAGAAAGATTAAGAATACTAGAAGAGGACAACCCAAAGGACTGAACTCAGTGGCTACAGCTATTGGTGAATCTGAGTTTTAAAACCTTTTAAATAAACAGTGGCCAACTGGGCAAGCTTAGCTACAGACAGACTAATAGTAGTAGTACAGAGAGTCATAGCAGAGGCAGTTAGAGGCAGGGATAACAAGAATTTAGAAACAGATAGTCTAGATCGAAGAAGAATTGGTAAAAAATAGAATTGGGAAACGGAAAAAATAGTTCGTAAAAATAAGGTGCAGTAAAAGTTAGGGAAGTATAATTATTAATATTAACAACAGGAGGACTTACTGGGGCCAGCAGCAGAGCCCTCGGTAGAGGAGCGTTCCTTGCCGGCATCTTCTGAAGCAGCTCCCGCCGACTCCAACGACCCCGTCTTCTTGCCCCTGGGTGCTGCTGATCATGAAAGATTTAAGAAAGAAAGAGACAAACATTGATGATTGATGTGAAACAAATAAAAAAAAATTAAAAACGCTAAAAAAAAACATTTATGGAAACAACAATTGCAATAAAATTGACCTATCTAATCTGGTCGGCTAGTAGTATCGCGGGATTCACGGACCGTCTAGTTATTATTTAAGAACACTAAACCAGTGTTCCATTCTGATTCCAGAATACTAACTAAGCCTAAGTACCACCTGACCTAGCCCACCTATTCCAGATGGGCCAATTGTTCACTAAGTCTGCATTTCCATTTATTTTAGTCCACAAAAATGCATAGATGGAGGACACATGCATACATTTTTGCATACACCAAATTGTTGGTTGGTTGCTGCTGATGTTCTGCTAGTGCTAAGCCTATTACCACTCACTAAACAAACTACAAAAGGTTCTACTAAGAACTGGGGTAAGCAGCAATCAGCAGAACGTGACGTAACATAGGATGCGTCACGCAGACCGCTAAAAAATGTACAACTAATACTAATAAGTAACTAAACCTATCAATCCACCACTATCTCTTAGTGACAGGAGGACAAAGGAAGGACTAGAGTCTCTCTAGCATTACCTAACTTAAGTTCTCTAAAGTAAACTCTTACATAATCAGCCCAAGCGAGCGCAAAGTTGCAAACAAGTAAGACTATTAGCGCGAGCACCTGTGACATAACAATCACAGAAGATTTTTAAACGTAATTTACCTGCAATGTAAGCAGCAGCATTCTTGCTATTCGGAAAAAAATTATATTCGCAATATATAACACAGAGCAGAAGAACACAAAGTAGTAATATTAAATAGCTACTCACCAAGCCCTGGGACCTCAACTCCTAGCAGGTCCAGCAGGTCCTGCTCCCGGTCCAGGATATCGGACCACCGGTGCGTAAGCTGGTTATGGGTGCGCCGGACCCCAGAGCAGTGAAACACTGCCCGGCGCACCCTTCCCCACTGCTGGTGATGCTCCCGGAGCCCGTACACGGACCCAGGCCTGCCGCCTGCTGCCAGGTTTAAGGGGAGGTGGCGCTGCACAAAAAAACATGTGCGGCCACCTCCGCCTCTCCAAATAAGGCCCGTGCCTGCACCCCTTTTGGGCGCCGCCTTCCGCAAGGAAGGCGGTTGTGGCTACGAGCCTTGCCCTTGGCCTTTGCCATGGTTCTGGTACTCGGTGGGGGGCGGAAAAAAAAGGAAGGAATTAAAAAAGTAAGTAAAAGAAATGAAAAAAGCAAGTAATAGAAAAGAGTGAAAAAGTAGTGAAAAACACACAAAAAGTAGAAAAAAACTCAAAATATAGAATGAGGGCAATAGAGAGATAGATAATAAATAAAAAAGATCAAAAAAAAGTTTCCAGAAACAAAGGATTGAAAAGATAGAGGGAGGATAGAAAAGCAGGCCCAGAACCATAGCAAAAAAGTGAAAACCAAGATGGCCGCGCCCATTGCGACCGCATGGGCAAGTTTGCGCGATATTTCCCCTCCGAGCACACAAAAAGCATCGCGAACACGCAATATGTGTTCCCGAACTGGAAATACGCATCGCGAACGGGCGGGAAGCACGCAATACGCGTTCCGGAACAGGAAATACGCATCGCGAACGGGCGGGACAAGTGAAAAACAAGATGGCCACGCCCATTGGTGACCGCATGGGCAAGTTTGCGAGATATTTCCCCCCGAGCACGCAAACAGCGTCCCGAACACGCAATACACTTTCCCGAACAGGAAAAACACATCGCAAACGGCGGAACAAGCAACTCCGCGTGCTCGCGGAATTCCGCGTAGCTCGCAGAGTTTTTTTACCACTTCGCGGAACTCAGCGTAGCGCGACTACACGAACTCCGCCCAGGGTTAGTACAGGCTAGTAAGTATAAGGAGTGGTTTTGATATGGTTTTGGAATTATTATGGGTCTGTACGTACATTTTGGTGTGAGTTACAGTATGGACTATCCATCCTAAAATGGCCCCCAGAATTATTACAAGATCATGCAACTTCGAGGGGGGCTGGTCCCCCGCTGCACTCCATGAGCTTATCAGCATCTTTGGAGAAAGAAGGTGTTCCAATGGGCTCAATGATGTCGAAGAGATATGGAGAAGTGAGTTTTGGGACACGGATAGAGGAAGGGGTTGCAAGATAAGCCATATGGTATCAAGTATTTGGAATAATAGAGGCTACAGTTTGCTTTACAGAATAATTTATCCAAATTAAATCATACCTTGGATAAGATACTGATTCTTTGGTTGAATATATATATATATATATATATATATATATATATATATATATATATATATATATATATACACATATATATATGTATGTATATATATATACACACACACACACGCACACACACATATATATATATATATATATATATATTCACTGAAAAAAACACAGGTTTCAGGGACGTTATAGTTAGTTGGACATTTCACTCGTACAAAACCAGAGTAATTCCACCGTTATACTTAGTTGAGCTAACTATAACTCGCGCCCCCGCAATGCACTGCTGATGACGTCACATATTACATCATTCATGACATGGTCAGTGACATCACTGATGACATCTCAAATGACATCACTGATGACATCATCCAGTGACTGTGTGTTTCTGTAAAGTTTAAATATGTTTTATATATATATATATATATATGCCAAGGTGCATTGAAGTATGAGTGGGTGTATGAGTGTCTTAATGGATGATTTAGTAGGTGTGTGACTGACTGTATAAGTGAGTGATTAAACATGTCTTACTGAATGCATGGGTTAGTGAGTAAACTGTGCAAATGTCTGTATCAGTCTGTCAGTTGGTGTGTAAGCGGCTGCATGGGTTGGTGAGTGGCTACATGAGTGTCTATATGTATTATTGATTGGTTGTCTGAGTATCTGAATGGGTGCCTGAGTGTCTGTGTGGGTGGGTGGGGGGGTGTGAATCTGTGCAAAGATGTGTAAGTGGGTAATTCACTGGGTGTACGGGTTCAAGAGTGCATCTGTGAAGGGATGTATGGGTGGGTGAGTGTGTGTATGGGTGTGTTGGTGAGTAAATGGATGTCTCAGTGGTACATGTGTGAGTAACTACATATGTGAAAGGTAGTATATGTGAGTGTTGGAGTATATAAATTACTATATGTGAGAGTGAGTGATTGTGAGAGTGGCTGTATGGATGAGTGTGTGCTTGTATCAGTGATTTTATAAGAGAGTAAGTATGTGTTAGTATCTGTATGAATAAGTGAGGTGGTGTGTGTATAACTCTATAGGTGAGTAAATGGGAGTGTGAATGATTCTTTGCATGATTGACTAGGTGTGTGAGTAACTCTATGGATGAGTGGCGATGTGTGAGTGTCTGTATAGGTGTATGAGTCCAAATGATAGTGCTGTATTGATAAGTGACTGTATGTATGAGTGACTGTATGGGTGAATGAGTGGACACGTGTGTAGACCTAGGAATCAGTGAGTGGGTATGTAGTAACTGGTATTGGTGAGTCTATGGTTTTGAAAATGGTAGTCTGTATGTTAGAGTGTGTGTGTCAAAGGTTATATTAGGGTGTGAGTAGGTGCATCAGATTATCACGTGGATGATGTAATCAGTGATGTCATTTGAGATGTCATCAGTGATGTCAACAGTGATGTCACTGACCATGTCATGAATTATGTAATATGTGACGTCATCAGCAGTGCATTTTTTAAAAAATTTTATGCAGATTTATATAGCGCGAACTCGACCCGAAGGTATTGGAGCGCTTTACATGAGCACCGGTTACGTTACACAAGGACACATTCAGGCACAGGGAGATTAAGTGATTTGCCCAGAATCACAGGATGTGGACGTGACCCCGAGGCTCGAACCTTGGTTTCCAGCACCAAAGTCGGCAATCTAGCCGACGGACCACATCACGGGGGCGCGAGTTATAATTAGCTCAACTAACTATAACGGCCGAATTTCTCTGGTTTTGTACGAGTGAAATGTCCAACTAACTATAACGTCCCTGAAACCTGTGGTTTTTTCAGTGAATTTCTAAGGTTTTTAAATGCTAATTTCTAACTATAACGTCCCTGAAACCTATGGTTTTTTCAGTGAATTTCAAAGGTTTTTAAATGCTAATTTCTAACTATAGCGTCCCTGAAACCTGCGGTTTTTTCAGTGAATTTCAAAGGTTTTTTAAATGCTAATTTCTAACTATGCCTACAGAGGTAGGACATGTGCAGAAAGAGGAAGAAAGGCGCAGAAAGAAGCAAGAGAAATGCAGAAAGAGGCAACAGAAGTCCAGAAAGATGAAGAAAGGTACAGAAAGAAGCAAGAGATGTGCACAAAGAACCAACAGAAGAGCAGAAAGAGGCCTTGTTGCAAAGTCATCCTGTGCCTCCAACTTTTTGCTGACGGGTATTGGTGGTAACTGACTCTGACTAACAAGGCCTAGAGCCAGTGCTATGCTAAAAGACACTTAAAATACAGTGAAAACACCTACATACACTAGGGAACACTATGCAATGCGCTACCCCTGTGATTGGCATGACCTCCTCTGTAGGGCCCTTTCAGAAGGGGGGCGGTGTGGCCCCCCTTCTTTTACTATTTTTGGGGCCCTGGGGACCCCATCCCCCAGGGCCTGACCCCTTTTTAAAACAGAAAAGAAAAAAAACGGGAAAGGGGCGGCCCCCCTCCTGAGGCTAATTTCAGCCCCGGGGACCCCATCCCCCGGGGCATGGCCTCCTTTTTTGATACATAATTCAAGGGAAGGGGGGTGGCATGGCCCCCCATCCCTGGGCCACTTTTGGCCCCGGGGACCCCATCCCCCGGGGCATGGCCTCTTCTTTTTTTTAAATATTTACCCCTTCCCTGGGCCATTATTAGCCCCGGGGACCCCATCCCCTGGGGCTTGGCCATTAATTATTGTATTTTTTTTTTTAGGAGCGGGGCTGCGTGGCCCCCCTTCCCAGGCCGATTTTGGCCCTGGGGACCCCATCCCCCGGGGCCCGGCCATTCTTTTTTTTTTTTAAGAAAAGGGAGGGGGCCGCGTGGCCCCCCTCCTGGGCCACTCCTGGCCCCGGGGTCCCCATCCCCCAGGGCTAGCCCTTTGCATTGGGGACCATGGGGGGAGCCCCAATGCCCCCACAGTCCCGCTGGCTCCCCATGTCCTGCGGGAGCCCTCATTGCTTTTGAGCAAGGGAGCTGCTGACATGCAGCTCCTTGCTCAAAGCACATAGCTACTGCTTCGTTGAAGCGAGAGCAGGTTTTCTTGCTCTCGCTTCAACGAAGCAGCTAGAGTTTGCTATGGCAGGGCGGAGCCGTGCTCCCGCCCTGCCATAGCAAACTACAATGTCCCGGGGTTGGGCACCCCGGGACATTGCAGGAGCCGGCCCTGGGGGGTGGCGGTCCCCAGGGACATCAAGGGCTCCAGGAGTGGGGCCGCGCGGCCCCCTCCCATCATTTTCAAAGCCCCGGGGAGCTGGGGGTCCCCGGGGCCCGGGGGTGCATAGCGGACCCCCGCATTTGAATAAACAGTGCTCCGGGGAGGTGGTGGTCCCCGGGGCAGTGTGGGGGGGCAGGAGCACCCCCACACTTTCATTTTTTTAATTAAGCCCAGGGGAGGTGGCGGTCCCGGTGGCTTGGGGGGATGCTTGTCCCCCGCTTATAATTAAAGAAAGCCCCGGGGAGGTGTTGGTCCCCAGGGCTGCGGGGGCCCCGTGGGCCCCCGCAAATTAATTTGGCATTGCCCCTGGGACCTGGCCCACCCGGGGGCTTTAAGGAACGAAGCGCGGGAGCCCGCGCTTTGTTTTTTTTTTTAAATTTGGGCCGGATTCTTGCACCCAGTGCGAATTCGGCCGTTTGTAAAAATAAAATGTTTTTTTGGGCCCTGGGGTCCTTGTGGGACTCCCTGAGCAGGCCTAGGTGGTCAGGGTATTTCTACCCTGCTCCCTTTTATTGTTTTTTTTCTTCTGTTTTCTTGTGACTCGGTTACAAGATGGCTGCCAACACTTCCTGGTTTGGAGTGTTGGCAGCCAATCAGAAGTCAGCTTGTGCTTGGGAGGGTTCGCAAACCCTCCTCGGTACTCAGATATCGATATATATTTTTTTTTTCTCAGGAACTACTGAACGGATTTATACCATTTTAAAAAAAGGTCGCTTTCTGGACCAAGATCTACCTTTTTGCCAAATTTGGTGTAATTCCGTTCAGCAGTTCGGGCTGTAGCTTTGTCTAAAGTGCCTATAGAAATTAACATGGAGAATACGTGTTTAGGGACCCCCCTTTTTTCTCGGCCCCCACTTGACGAATCACCGCGAAACTTTCAAGACAGGAGCTGCCTGGTGCACCCCATTAGTTTTGAAGATTTCGCGAAGATTCATCAAACGACGCCAAAGTTATTGGCAAATCAAAAAACACTTTTCCTATGGAAACTAGGTCCTAACTATAACTATGTACTGGCTACCGCCAGTAGGTAATATATATATATATATATATAGATGTTATTAGGTAGAGCTATGCTGTCACTAATGCTTTCCCTTTACCCTGTAGTGATCTCATGAGATGTGCATATCTTGCCTATGGCACATTGACAAGGTATTGTGTTTAACTGGGTCATACTTTTGTGACCACGGACGAGACTATAGATACACTGAGGTGTCTCTTGGTTTAGACATTAGTATATACTTCTTTCACGTGGTGACATATGGTTTTTCACCACCAATGTGTTTGAGTTATTTTTTTTGTTTTGAGCACACCTTTCAGACACTGTTTTGGTGCAGTTTTTGCATGTTGTTTGATTTTGCTCTCCTTTCATTGTGGGCAAACGGTACACATGATGTTCTCTGGTGTATTATTATAGATCTTCATTGTTTTGTATATTCATCAGTTTTTGGTTTTTTAGTAGATCTAAGTTGTGTCTTGATTTGGGTAATTACAACACTGGGTCTTACTGACCGTGTGGCCATAAGAGACCAAAATGTCGACGGTTCTTCCTCTTTAACTTCAGTTACAATACCATATCACTCATCAGCCCATACCATAGTTGGAACAAAGATTTAAATTATATGGGACTAAGGATTGATAAACCTACATGGTTAACAGGATCTAGCACTTCCCAAATATCATTTGATGGGATTGATTTAATTACTATTGATGCAATCATGTGGGTGGCATCAGTGTTGTTATGCATACTGAATGTTTCAATACAAAAATAATTTTGTGATAATAATATGCCTTTTGTCTCGTACTTGCTCTGCATTGTTGGATCTTGTAACCACCTAACTATGTAATAGAATATAAATAATCCCTCCAGCAACATATTTTCTTTGTACTAGTGGGCCTGCAGCACTGATTGTGCCTCCCACTTAAGTAGCACTTTAAACATGGCTCTTGTCTACCAGGCCTGGGCGTAGTTCACGGAGTTTTGCTACGTGGAACTTCGCAAAGTTACAAAAAAACTCCGCGAAGTTCCGCGAGTGGCGGAGTGCAGTGCAAACTGCAGTTTGTGCTGGTATTCCTGCCGCTCGGGTAGAAATTCTACCCGAGCGGCAGCTCGCGCTCATGAACTTACCGTTTGCGATCACGAACTTACCGTTCGCGATCGCGAGCGGGGAAAAAAACTCCGCTGCACATTGCAAAGCGGAGTTTTCTGCACTCTGCGAGCTCCGCGGAGTGCGGAGTGCAGAAAACTCTGCACACTCCGCAAACGGAGCGAAGTTCACCACCCAGGCCTAATGTCTACCATTGCATAGCCTGTGTGTGCATTTTTAAATTGCCATTTCAACCTGGCAAAATAAACCTTTTGCCAAGGCGAAACCTTCCTTTTTAATACATATAAAACACCCCTAGGATAGGCCCTGGACAAATCAGAGAGCAGAGTGCAATGTATTTAGAAAGCAGGACTTGTACTTTTAAGTTTTACACAGTAGTGAAGAACTCTTAAATTCATTTTTCACTACTGCAAGGCCTATGTCTCCCATAGGATAAAGTTTGGGATTATCTTATTACATTTTATAAGTGTAATTTCCAAATGGGAAGAGATATCTGATTCAAGTGCAGTGCCTCTGGAATTCTAATGAAAAATCCTAACTTTTGGTGAAGTGAGATTTTTAAATTACAATTTTGAAAATGCCACATTTAGAAAGTTCAATGTTAATGATTCAACCTGCATGTTTCTTAGGTTCAACTGGATTATTCAAGTTCTGTGAACAATAATCAATGTGTGCTGCTTCGTGGACGGGACCTGCCGCTGCCCTTTACCTATACCTCAGGAGGGGACAAAAAAAGAATCGCACAAACTTCACGGACTCTCAGGAATCCCAAGAAAACCTTGTCATGAATATATCTCAGAGAGCTCTTAACCACCAAGAATTGACAGTACTCAATAAAGGAATGTCGTTTGTACCAACATATGTTTCGAATGCACTGGAAACCGAAGTGGCCTTCTTTAAATTTATGAGAAAGTTGAGACTCCGCTGGTTTTTTCACACTCTGCCACTTACTAAACAATTTCCCACGGAAATCACTTCCAAGAAATTTAAACCCAAGAGTGCATTCATGGCTCCTTTCTCGCATAAATCCTTGGACACCTTCGAAACACTTGTGAAAAAAGATCTACAACAATTGGAATATCAACCTACTCGACGGACAAATCTTACTACCAAGGAGCAAAGAATTTTGTGGCAATTAAGACAGGATAACACACTCACTTTTCAACCGGCAGACAAAGGCGGTGCGCTTGTCATTAGGGATAGAGACTTTTATGAAAGAAAAGTGAATTAACATGTTTTAAATGAGGACACTTACATACGCTTGGAATCGGATCCAACGCAAGAATTCATGAAGGTCTTATCCATACTACTGAAGAAAGCCACAGACATGGGTTGGATTGATGAAAATACTAAGCAATTTCTATTTTCAGAATTTCCACAGAGACCCCACATATACATGTTACCAAAAATCTACAAAGACGCCATCAATCCTCCGTTTCGACCCATTGTGGCAGGATGTGGTTCGCTGCATGAACCTATTGGGAGATTTTTGGATTACTATCTCCAAACCCTAGTACAGTCGTGTAGCACATAGGTGAAAGACACAACCGACTGCTTGGCAAAATTGAGCAACATCCAAGGAGAAATGACTAAAGATACCTGGTTGTGTACTATAGATGTTGCAGCGTTGTATACGTCAATTCCTCATTGTGAGGGTTTGGAGGCGGTGGAGTGGATGCTGGTGAACAACGCTTATGAGGAAACAAAGAACATCATATTGATGGAATTACTTCAGTTTAGCTTATTCCATAGCTATTTCATTTGGAAAAACGAATTATTTTTACATAGGACTGACACATCCATGGGCTTTCCTGGGGCACCCTCATATGCCAATATCTTCATGGCTTTTTTCAAACACACTCATATCCTGTGTTATGAGACCTGGACAAGTAATCTTGTGATGTACATGAGGTATATTGATGATATTCTGGTCATTTGGAAGGGCAATCGGCAACAATTGGAAGAAAGCATCAACGATCTTAATAACCGGAAACAGCGCATCAAATTCACACACCACATATATCAAAACACAATACATTTTTGGGATATTCAGATTACTAACATAGGCACCGGTTTACAAACGACAGTTTACAGAAAACCGACTGATAGAAACAACGCATTACACTATTCCAGTTTTCATCCACCATCCTTAAAAAAACATTTACCGTTGTCTCAATTCACTAGGATAAAAAGAATTTCATCAACACAGGAACATGCAGATGAAATGATAGAAGAGGAGTATGCCAGGTATACTAGAAGAGGATATCCGCTTGATGTATTGGACACAGCAAAAAGCAGAGCAGCGCTTAAATCACGTGAAAATTTGCTGAACCCTTCACAACTACAAAACACTAAGAGAGAAGTCTGTGTCTTAAAATTTTCAACGGAAGCACAATCCATAAAACGGATCATAACACGCAGATGGGAAGTGTTGGAGCAAGAGCCGGACTTCAGGACACTATTTGCGATGAAACCTATGTTTGCACACTCCCGCTCAAAGAATTTAAGAGAAATATTAAAATCGACAACTCAGCATGACAAACATATGCACACAGGAATGAAGAAGTGCTGGAATTGTAGCCATTGTGGCAATGTTATATTAGGAAACTCATTCCTACATCCTCAAACAGGCAAGAAAATAGCACTTAAACATTCTTCTGATTACAACACAGAATCAGTAATTTATGCCATAAAATGTCCCTGTGGTCTCACATATGTGGGACGCACGTCAAGAAAGATCAAAATACGGATCACTGAACACAAGAGCATGATCCGCTCACAAAAATAGAAACTCTTGTCTGGCAGCGCATTGGATTGATGCACAACATTCCATACCGCAAATACGTTTTACAATTTTAGAGAAGATATCAGCAGTGCCAGGGAAAGATATACCAAAGCAGCTTGCGCGCAGGGAAACATTCTGGATCAAATATCTTGACACACTCATTCCCAAAGGCCTCAATGATAAACTTAAAATGATTTGTTTTATATGATTGTATATTCCACACTAATCAAATGTTGGGGCGTTACTGCTGTTCTTACAGGTGCTTTCACACAGGTATTCTCAGTTTTCGCTGTTAACTGTTTAGATGTTACTTTTGTGGTTCCATTGCACGCTAACACCGGATTGTTTTTTTAACTCTCGAATAACACTGTACGAATTTCACATCACATTTACGTTAATTTGATGATAACGTTTTTTTACGTTTTTTTAATGGTTTTTTCACGACTTTTTTACGACTTTTAATATTGTGAATTACTTGACCGTGAACTTTCAGAATGTTGATGCTGATTATGAATAGATGGTGTGGTAGAACGTAACCCACTAGAAAGGGATTCTTATTGATGATTTTGGTTGGCTTTATGTGTTTAATAAAGTTTGGGTTTGGTCAATGCAACTCACTAGAGTGCACGTTGATTTACGCGTATAAATTAAGCTTTACGGGACAGCAGTCTGCCCTCTATTTTTTCCGGAGTAGTTACGGCATGACGCAGGGCGGTCTCAGTGGAGCGGAGGCATTCGAATGTAGACGCGCATGATAGTCGGATCGACGGGTAAGATTTTCGCAGATAATCATAGAAGTCGTTTGAAATCCTAAAGTTGTTAGCAGTGTTTCCAGTATGTTTGGCTTACAGTTACTTCTGATTTTCATTTTGATTTAGACACATGAAAGAGACGAGAGTATTGGCATGAGAGTTGAGTAACGGCTGGCTACTTAATCAGCAAGTCTTCTAGCATACATTTGAGAGATAGGCAGCACTATTGGTGCCATTACAGATGGATAATTAGAAATGTCACGTTCACTTCACAGATTCTGTGGATGCTTGATCTTAAATACTTGAGTCAAGGTATGTCAGCTCTTCGAAGTCGCACATCTTTTGTGTATGATACCAATGGAGATTCACTTTCGGGTTTCTTTGGATATGATTATACAGGCATGACCTCGGTGATACTACCCTTTGTGACGGCACTAAAATCTTTCACTTTTTTTGTGTTTGCAATATCTTTCACGTTTTTCGTGTTTGCATTATTTTATAAATGTTTTCACTTTTTCTCTACAACTCACATTTTTCTTTTGCCAAAAGTAGCACCACCTGGAATTGTGCAGCTGGGCTTGTTTCTCTATTTCTCACCGGTTCACTCCAATGTTGGCAGGCAATGGGACACCTACTTTGTAATTCTTTGTACATTGTAGTATCTCGTAATGTGTAACTGATTGAATCTTTGTATTTGTTCCGGCAGGTGGCCGTTTTTTTGTTTCACTTATTCTTTCACTGTTCCCCTGAAGAAGGGTTTTTGCTTTACCCAAAATGCATTGGGGGCACCACAATGAAACATATGCGTTGTACCGTTCTATTATTCGCTATTTGTGAATGTTGCAGATTTGTAACTTTGAAACTATGAATACATGCAGATGCATAAAGTTGTTTATATGCTTGAATATGAACGAACAATGAATATAAACTTATATTGATTTGGTTAAAATTATGTATTGTTGTTTAATTTACAAAGCTTACCATTGAAATCACCGAACCCTTAGGGGTCATTGCGTAGTGCGCTTCGTACAAAGTGTGTAGCTATCTGCACACTAAGCTAAGCACATTTAAAAAGTTGTCATTTTCTTGCTTTAGCCTTTTGGTGCCTGTAGCCTGTCTCTGGTCACATGACTGGATGTAGTTGGTAGTTGGGCTTTGCGTATTCCTCCTAGACTGCCATAAACAATGGGAACTGTTAGAAATGGGGGTCTCTAGTTGGCAGATGTAGGTACCTTTGTCCAAGTAGGGACCATTCTTCCTAGTCAGGGTAAGGGAGTTACACTCCTAAAATAACCCCTGCTCACCCCCTTGGTAGCTTGGCATGAGTAGTCAGGCTTATCTCAGAGGCAGTATGTAAAGCATTTGCGCATAACCAACATTAATACAGTGAAAACACTACAAAAGAACACCACACCAGTTTAGACAAATATCCAATATTTTTATATATCCAAAACCAGACTAGAACGACAATAATCCAGCATATAGTGCTTAAAAATATGCACTTTGCAAGAATAACTTTAAAAATGCAGCTCTTCCGAGTTGGTAGCTCTGTCCGGGGCAAATGCGATACTGAAAACAACAGAATCCAACAGTTCCATCTGACTGCATCAGTGGGGGTTGTCGGCAGACTCGTAAACAGTACCTTTTGTGTTGCGGCCGACATGTTGGTGCGAGCCGGTCGTGGCAACCATCGCTGTTGCGATGTGAAGTGAAGCAGTGCAGCATGCGGTGCCCTCAAGGTGCGGAGCAGTCAGCGGCTCGGTTGCGGTAGTTCAGCAACATCGGTAAGACCAGGGCTGCAATTCTGAGTGAGGCAGTGCTCATTGCGGTGCTGGCAGGTTACGGTGCAAGCGACAGGGGCCGGTTAGGGGCAGCTGGCATTGGTCGGCCCAGACTGCGGTGTGGGATGAGGCGGTGCATCATGAAACCTACGAGCGGTGCCTCCAGCCACGATGCGGTTATGAGTGTCGAAGTCAGCAGGCAGCGACGACGTTGGTGAAACCAGGGCAGCGAAGTGAAGCGAGGCGGTGTGGAGTGCGGTGCCCATAGGTCACGGTGCAAGCAGAGGCTTGGTGGCGGCTACGGTTGTCGTCGTTGAGGCCAGGGTTGCAGTGCGAGATGTGGCGGTGCCCTCTGCCTTGCCTTCAGGACACAGAGCCAGCGACGGAGTCAGTGGCTTTTCCCTTCTCTGTGGCAACTGAAACAGCAGTTCCAGAAGCGGTACCCAGAGGTTGGTAAAGTTTTTGCAGTCCCTGAGACTTCAGAACAGGAGGCAAGCTCTACTTCAAGCCCTTGGAGATACTCAGCACAAGTAAAGAAAGTTCAGTCCAGTCCTTTCACTGCCAAAGGCAGAATCAGCAACTAGAGGCCAACCCAACAAAGCAACAACACAGCAAAGGGGCAGTACTCCTTCTGGCAGCTCTTCCAGCTCTTCTTCTTGGCAGGTTCCTTGATTCCAGCGAGTTCTAAAGTTCTGGAGTCTGGTCCCCAATATTTATACTCAAAATGCCTTTGTTCTCTCAGGCAGAGAGTGTCTGTGCTTAGTCCAAACCAGTTTGGTCCTCTCTGGCCCAGCTTCCCAGCATGAGGTAGAGACAGCATTGTCTAAAGCAGACCAGGCCCATTCAAGTGCAAGGGAACTCTCCCCCCACCACTCTAAATGCAGACCAGGCCTATCCAGGTGCTAGTGAAAACTTCACTCACTACTCTGAATGCAGCCCAGATCTATTCAGCCCAGCCCTGACTCATTCAGGAAAGGCAGGACACACATCAACCCCCTAGTGGTGGTCTGAGAGAATGCACATCCCAGACCTCTGTCACTCCAAAGCCAGACAGTCAAGCCACAAACCCAGCAGAGGCACACAGGATGGCTAAGCAGGAAAATATCTACTTTTGAAAAGTGGTATTTTCAAACACAGAACATACAAATCATCTTTGCTAAAAGATGTATTTTTACATTCTGATTCCAGGCATACTAAACTCTATTTCCCTATCATTTCCCAATGGGAAGTAATGCTTATAAGATGGTATAAGTAAAACTCCCATTCTTTCCTAAGGGAAAGATAGACTTGCAGTGGTGAAAAATGAAATACACTGTAATTCACCACCAGGACATGTCAAACACACCAGTAGAGGTCCCACGTTTAACATACACAGCACCCTGCCCACAGGGGTACCTTGGGCCTGCCTTAGGGGTGACGCACATGAAAGAAAAGGGAAGAATGGGGCCTGGCAAGTGGGTGCACTTGCCAGGTCGACATGGCAGTCTACAAACTGCGCGCAGACTCTGCAGTGGCATGTCTGAGTTCCATTTACAGGGCTACTTCTGTGGGTGACACAATCAGTGCTGCAGGCCCACTAGTAGCGTTTGATTTACAGGCCCTGGCACTCTCAGTGCACTGTACTAGGAACATACCAGTAAATCAAATATGCCAATCATGGAAACACCACAGTTTACAACAAGAGCACTTGCACTTTAACAATGAACAGCAGTGAGAAAGTGGGCAGAGATAGTAAACCAGCAAAAACAGAGTCCAAACTGGGAGGGCAGAAAGCAAAAAGCCAGGGGAAACACACCAAAAAGTGCCAGGTCGAACAGGAACTTAGGTGTGTCTCAATGGGCCATCTCTGGCAGGATGGGAGGGAGGAGCTTCACTTAAACCTGAATAGGCTGTGTCCTGTCTACACAAAAGTGGGCTGCATATCCCCCTGTAGTGAGTCTGGAGCCAGGGTAGGAAGGTAGGACCTCTGTGCACTTCAAAGGCATGCCTTCAAAGTATCGCCCATTTTAAAGGCACCACTGGGAATAAGTACTGGACCTCAGACACTACCACTTCAGTACACTTCTGGACCCGTGGATCCTCCACCAGGAAGGAGGACTGCTGCGCTGCTGAAGGACTGCCACTCTGCTGGACTACACTCTCCTGCTTTGCTGTACTGAACAACTGCCTGCTGCCCTCTTGCCTGGGTGAGACGGAATTGACCTGCATCTCTTGACCCCAGAACCCAGAATGACTCCAAGGGCTAGTTTGCTGGCCTCTTGATCTGAAGCCTCAGGGACAAAACAGGCTTCCAACTCCCACTCGTGGACTCTGCCATCTTTGAATCTACCCTGCCAAGGGGTACCACCCCAGTCCTGGACACTTGGAAGTGGGCCTAAGGTACTTGCCAGCGGAACCGACGCATCTTCTCAGCTGAACAATGCATCCACGAGCAGAACTGGCTCATCGCCGCTGCTGCATGGATTGAACCAGTCACAATAGGCTTGCATCGCAAGTGCCTCCCGCATCTTGGGAACAACACATCACCTTCGGAACCACCACTGCGCAACACTTTTCCAGGCACATGCTCCTCGCATCCCTTGTCGTCGGCAGCCTAGACGACGATGCTGAAATTCTGCATCACAGCTGGACTGCCCATAGGAATCCACGCATTACTTCTGCTGCGCCTCACATCCTCAACACCGGACTTTGCATCACAAGCCCTTTCGACAAGATCCTCAACATCAATGCAACAGAACCTCGCACCACAGCCTCACCACATCTCAGAACTGACGCATTGCCTCTGCTGCATGACGCATCTACAAAGCGGACCCTCCGCAACCAGGATTCAAGGTACTTTGTTCAGCAGGCCTAACTGGGTCTCTGTAGTGGCCCACAGCCCATTGCGGATGGCCTGAGCTTGTGATGTTGTCCCGGTGGGGTACAACCAGATATCCCCAATAGCGCTTTATGCTTTTTGGCGTTTTGGCCTTGTTTTATTTATTAAAGCCACACCCATTTGTCTAACTTGGTGTGAAATCATTTTGTGTGATTTTGTCACTGTTGTACTGTTTGAAGTGTCGCACAAATACTTTACACACAGCCTCCAAGTTAAGCCTGACTGGTCTGTGCCAAACTACCAGAGGGTGAGCACAGGTTAATGTAAGGCTTGCCTGCCTCTTACCTTGTCTAGGATTGTGGTTGCTGCTTAACCAGGGCTCATACTCCAGTCAACCATCAACTCAATTTGTAACACTGAGCTTTTAGAATATTCCCACCAGGTCCTATGTGTACCTAGACTCACCTACTCAGCACCAGGATACCCTCCTGGTATATAGTGCCCTACAAATCTACATAACATAACACTGCTATAAAGGTAAACAAATCATACTCGCTCTCTCTGTGTACGCCTATCTTTTGACTATTTCTAGCATAATTGATTGAAATTTAAGAGAATGACTTGTTCTTGTAAAGTGTTATTAATTTAAATGAACACCACTTTACAATTATTCTACAACGTGCTGTAGATTGAATAGATCTTTTTGAAATAAACTGCACTAATGCCTTTGTCTAAAACATTAGACAACTGGTGCCCGTAGTTTAGGTTTCAAATGATAGGTACATGTTCGCAGTAAATTCAGACTTGAAAATCAATAGAAACATTTAATCCCATGTCATCGGAGAACTGCCCTTTACAAGGAGATCAACTGTTAAAAATGAATCCTCATATTACAGCTTCAGGTTCCAGTTTTGTGAGTCAACGTGTGAACATTAATATATGTCCACATACATAAAAAGGTGTAGAAGAGGATCTATATCAAATATGACATACTTGTTTTTATAAGTGGTACTGTATCTTAGCTTGGGAATGCCATTGTTCTGCTTTACATTACGTTTAACATTGGTTAGTTAATATATTTCTTTCAGGAGATACTGATTTTGTTAAGGCTAACCCTTATCAATCATCTATACCACCACGGAGATGGCACACGTCCTAACTTTTATTCTGCCGTGACATTTGTTTTTTAAGCAACGAACATGTTTACAATTTACCAGAAAGTCTAAGCCTGACATTGAAAACCCCTCCCCTTGCTTGCTGTCCTACAATGTAACAGCTTTCCACACTAATGTAAAAATATAAAAGTTAACGCACTTAGGCTAACACAGTATGTTAGACAGTCGAACAGCAAACAGTGAAAAAAGAATAATTTCATTAATCTCCGCCACAGGTAATGGATTACTCTGGACTGCATTTCACCTAAATGGTATGGGTACAGCCCGATGTGCGACCACTAGCTCGATTTAAGCAGAACAATGATGGACTGAAAAGTGGCCCAAGTAAATATAAATTAATTCAAGCATTCCATCCATTACTTTAGTTTTTCCATACCCAAATGTCTTTGGACAGAAACAAATTGCATTTATTGTGGTTAGTTTGCAAGATTAGTTTGGAAGAATCCGTCGAACTTCTGCAATGAAATCTATTGCCAACATTAAAATCTATCACTGAAAAGTAGTCTTGTGTACGAGGTCACAGGCCGATGTGAATATAATAATTCAAGTTACTCTCTAACTCCAACTGGGATTTTCAAAAATCGAAGCTTAAGGCTGGTGCTTGCTTTCTAAACAAGCATTTGGAATGCAATAGGTTTCGCAATTACGCGAGTTTGCGCTATTGGCATTGTAAATGACAATGACTTTTATTTATGTTTTGGTTTTTCAAACATAAATAAAAGGCATTGCCATTTACAATGCCAATAGCTTAAACTCGAGTAAATGCGAGACCGATTACATTGCAAATGCTTGTTCCCAAAGCCTGCTCTTAGCGGCGCTCTTCAGCATGCTGCTGAGTGCTCAGGCAGAGTCTGGGGTAGAGAGATCGTATGTCAGCCCCCAGCTGTGCTGGGGGCTGACCACGCCCCTTAGCCTCCTGGGTAGGCCTCACTCTACTACGGGAAGTTGTACCTGAGGCAGAGTGCCTGCGCCCAGTTCCAGCACGGGATCCATTTCATAGGTCAAAGCAGCAAGTTGGGAAGCTCAGATGTCTGCTGAACTTACCTGCAACCCGTGGGGCCTTGTGTGTGCTGGTGAGATTCTCTACCTGGCTGTCTGAGACTAGCTTGGATCTTGAACTGCATAGTGATCCTGAACCCTCACCAGCAGAGCAGCTTCTGTCATCGTGCCTCTGCATCTTGTCTCTAGGACAGACGCCATTCAGTGCTTGCATTTTCTCCGTAAGTCCATCACTTCATAGTGTGATGGAGGGATCAGTGGGCCAGAGAAAGTTCAGTGCAGCTAGGAGCCTTTTGTAGGAGAACCCCTCCCCCTTTTCTCTGCTAGGGCTCTACTTTGAGACTTTGTGTTTAGAGAGAGAGGGAGATATTAGGAAATACAGTTTTTGGAATGTCTTAGATTACGTGTTTTTGTTTGCTGTGTTCATCATTTATTCTGATTCAGTGTAAATTACAGCCAGTGACTCACTTCTCTTCACTATGCCTCTATGTTGTGTCTCACTTCTATGCACTGGGTACTTTACAAAATCAATACCAGTCACCTCTGAGTCTTTGGAACCCCAAATTGTAATTGATACACTCCAGACAATATTGTTAAGGTGAAAAACATGAAGTTCGCGTACTGCATGCTAACTGACTACACCTGAGTGAGCGCGACTCTCTGCTCGAGATATCTGTAAAGAATACTGACAGTGCAGTTGCTTACTTGAGCCAATTTAGCACGATTGGAAATTACAGGATGTGACCGTGACGACCACAAGGTTTGACCAATATTGGAATGTCTATACAAAACGTCAAGTTGCTCTTTGGATGCTAGTAAAAGTACGGGAAGTGGATCGAGATATTCTATGACATCTTGTTGTGTGTATTGCCCTGATGAAGCCCTATTCAGGGTGAAACGCGTTGGCTGCATCTGAATGCTTCTTGTACCTATTGTGAAAATATTAAAGGGAGGATCAACAATACCGAAGATTCAAGAGAAATTTCTTCTTGTGTTTTTATTGTTTTATGTATTGCCTCTGTTTGCCTTGTTTTTCATGTAATTTCACTGTAGGGTCCATTAGCAGCGGACGTTGGTGGTGGGCAATAATGCTAATAGAGAATTGTCAGACCAAAGTATAGTGACTAGTTGGGTGCAGCTTTAATCATCCCTTGCTGCTTATCTATCCTTTCAAATATTGTTAAGGTGAAACGATTAAATGGAATGCTGTACAAAACCTTCTTGGAGCAGGACTAAAGTTCTCACATTTGTATTGCCGGTCCATAATCAAACGCTATCAGATCACTTGTAACTAATTTTGCAGACACCCGGCCAAGAAGACGTGTTTCAGACGGTTTGAGTCGTGTTGGCTGTTGAATATGTAAAACCAATAAAACGGGAGCACTTTATTTCAGCTTCAAGAAACATTTTTGCGCAGTGGCCAGCTTATTCTCTACGACAATGGTGACAGAAGTGTGTTAAAAGGGAGTGACACAAACGTGTTTAGAAAGTCTAGCTAAATATTGTGAAGGTTCAACTGCCGCCGGGTTCAAGAGGACCAAAGCAAGTTTAGCATTAGAATGGACAAACTTGTGTAACCCCCACCACCCCATATAACAGGTACACCACCATTCTCTGCAATCGCCTAGCAGGGGCTGGTTGTATATTCCTTCCACACTACAAGGGATTAAAAAGGAGGGGCACATTTCAGAGACCCTGCCACTAACATTCCCCAATTCCTCTTACATCCATGTGCTCCAGACTGCCCTATTAGATCCTCTGATTATGTCTCTTCGGCTCTGATCAGATCCTCTCTTTCGTGCTTACCGCTTGAAGTATTCGATGATTTTTTCCTATCAAACACTCTCTGGGAGGTTGCCCACCTAGAGGTGTCTGATTTCCTGCACCAGGCTGGGGGAGGCTCTCGATGCATGCAGGCGAGGGGTGCTAGCGGTGGCTCTAGAGTGCCGACATCCCCGCCACCGGGTCCAAGGCATCTTCATGGGTGGTGATTTCTGCCCCAGCCTCTTGGGCTGCCGCCGGGCTCCTATCTTTGCCAGTTGTCATCTTCTCTTCCACTAGACGCTCGCTCTCCTCAGCCTCTCCGTACGCGCGCTCACTCTCTTGTTAACAAGCGCGCGACGACTCACCTCGAGACGGCGCCCCTACCCTAAGCTCTCACACTCCACCACGCACGTGAATAGGGAAAAAATATTTGCAATGCTGTAGGTCTCGCATTTAAATGCGAGACCTATGGCATTGCAACCAAACGGCCGCCATTGTCCCGGCTGCTTTGAATGTGAAAGCGGGCATGGCCGACTGAATGTAAGCAAAGCACGTCGTCGTGCCTAATGTAGGAGAAACTCAATAAAGAAAATAGTACACGTCCCGTGTAACAACCAAGTAAAGGGGCCAGTAGCCATGGGAGGTTTCAAATGCAGACATGGTCGTACTAAGGAGCGACTAACAAGCCTATTTAAGAATCAGAAGACAGCATTTACAAAGGACAAAGACACAAGCCAATGAAAAATATGGGCGGGGGAGTGGGCGTGGCTTCTCTCCTGTACTGTACTACAACAGATCATCGCCAGAGCAGCAAGTGGGGAAATACCATTGGTCTGCTCTGTTGATAATGTCAGTGAATTTGCAGTTATGTACCTATAAAGGTTATTTGGTTATTGTCTGGGGCTGAATATGTTACTGTTCAATATGATATAATAGTTGGAGTTGGAAATACAAAGAGATGCAGCCAAAATGTAATGAGCTCTGATGTTGGTGATACCATCAAATATGTAAATATTACCAGGTGATGCTTCAGCAGTCGTGTAGAGAAAATTCATTTGATTACTGCATATGGATGTTCCATGGCTACAGTATATTAAGATGTTTTTTTAATTAAGCTTAGTAAGCCAGATGTTTTCACAATCCCCAGAATCCTTAATTAGCATCAATAAGGCTGAATTAAAAAAGCTCTGCACGAACCGGCTAGAGGAAGAATGGTACGGTAGGGAATGTGGAAAGCCCAGTGTTCTTTATGACCAATTGCTGTTGACTGGTGCAGGCCACCAACCCTATTTAGGACATGTTTACAACCCACATCACAGATGTTTCGACTTGTTAACTTTCCTAGGATTAATGATTGGTCTGTCGCACTGACAAAGTGTCCATAGGAAGATTATTCAGAACAAAGCAATTTGCAGTTTATGCAACATGCTGTTGATCAGTGGTCTTCCACTACACTTGTGCCACACAGAATTCCGTTTTTCACATATATGGTGAACCTTTTGTGGACCGTTTACTTTCACATATCAGCGGATACAACAGGGGGATAATTTCAGGACTTCCTCTCTTATTGAGCGTGGCTTGACCTAGTGCACCCTACCCACACACAGAATTCCATTCTACAGAGGGCCTGGCCCTTACATTCAGACCAGTGGACTTCTACTTACTTAATGGGGTTTCCCCTCAAAATTCCTATAAATTATTGTCACTTGTATACTCCAAGTCCCATACGAGCACCACTACCAGCAGTTATCTCCTTCATGGGCTTTCTTCAACCATCCCTACCTTGAAAAAGTCACCATAATGATGAAATCAAACCACCTTATGCGAATCCTTACTTTTTGGACTCTAACTTCTTTGGACTTCTATCTGAGTGCTGTGGCATCTTCTTTTGTTGCTCCGATCCAGGCAACAGATGCGTTGAGAATGGGGTCGATACGCCACCCAGTCGGCGATGCTTCAGAGTTGATCTTTGCATTGGCGGCAATGTGTCCACAGTAGAGGAGTTGCCCCAGTTCAGAGTCCTTTATGTCGTTGGCGATGCATGGATTTTGAAGGAGCAGCACTTCACACCCACTTCCTAGGGCCCAGGACTGGGTTGGCACCACTTGGCAGGAAAGACTCACAGATGGCAGAGTCCAGGTACTGTAGCAGGTGAGTTGGAATTCTTTTATTTCCCTGAGAGGTCTAGCAGGAGGCAAGCCAGCAAACCCTTGGGGTCACTCTGGTTCTGGGTTCAAGTGATGTGGGTGCAGTCCTTCTCACCCAGGCAAGGATGGAAGCAGGCAGCAGGTCAGCAAAGCAAGAAAGCAGTTCTTCCAGAGCAGCAATCCAGCTGAGTGGCAGTCCTTCAGCAGCATAGCCGTCCTTCTTCCTGGCAGAGTATCCACAAGTCAAGATGTTTTCCGGGAGTGGTAGTCAAAAGTAAGTATGAAACAGGCATGATCTTAGCTTTTTCAGGGACCAAACCACAGCAAAAACCTCCCTCTCAATGGCACTCCATTTTTGCTCTCTGGAGAGAAGTTGCCTGCTAATAAAGGCAACTGGCTGATCAAGGCCCTCGTCATTTACTTGTGCCAACACAGCCCAAATCCCTTGTTTGGAAGCATCTGTCTGAACCACACATGTCTTTGTGTAGTCAGGGGCCAGTAATACTGGTGCTGACCACATAGCCTCTTTCAGAGTGTCAAAGACTCTCTGGGGTCCATATCACTTTCTTGGGCCTCTTCTTAGAAGTACGTTCTGTCACAATGCCACAATGGTCCCATAGCTCTGAACAAATCTTCTATAGTACCCAGTCAGACTAAGGAATGCCTTGACCTGTGTCTGGGTAGTAGGAGCTGTCCAATCCAAAATGGTTTGGATTTTGGCCTGGGGAGGTTGTACATGGCCCCCACCTTCCAGAAGGCCCAGGTACACCACAGAACTCTGCCCCATTTGGCACTTACTGACCTTAATAGTCAGACTTGCCTGCTGCATGGCATAAAGCACTTCCCTCAGGTGGTTTAAGTGATCCTCCCAGGTGGAACTATACGCAGCTGTATTACCCAGATAAGTTGCACTGAACTACTCCAGCCCAGACAGGACCCTGTTCACCAACCTTTGGAAGGTGGCAGGGGCATTCTTTAAGCCAAGTGGCATTATTTTGAACTTATAATGTCCCTCTGGTGTGGAGAATGCTGACATCTCCTTTGCTCCTTCAGTGAGGGCAATCTGCCAGCAGCCTGAAGCCAAATCAAATGCACTCAGATACATAGCAGCACCTAACCTATCATTGAGCTTATCAGCTCTATGTATACGGTGAGCTTCAGTCTTAGTGACTGCATTTAGTCCTCTGGAGTCCACACAGAACCATAACTCCTTCTTTCCCCCTGGGGATAAGGTGTGGACACCAGCACCACAGGGCTGGCCCATGGACCATCAGAGGGCTCAATTACTCCCAACTCCAGCATCTTAGCCACCTCAGCCTTGATGATGGCTCTGACCTGGTCAGACAACCTGTACAGTTTATTTTTGACAAGTAGGCTGTCACCACTGTCAATGTGGTGTGCACACCAATCAGTTATACCTCCGGTCAAAGAGAACAGACCAGCAAACTGCCCCAGCACCCACTTTCAGTCTCTGTGCTGCTGGTCTGTCAATTTGGGGGAGAGTACAACTCCCTCCACTAACCCATCTTGCACTTTGTTGGAGAGATGGTTGGGCACTGGTTCAGTCTCTTCCTCTTCTCCCTCATCTGTGACCAGTAACATGGTGATGTCTGCCCTGTCATGGTAGGGTTTCAATCTATTGACATGCATGATCCTATGAGTGACTTTCTAACAATCCTTCGCTTTGGAGGCTAGGAGGTCAGAGAGAGGTTCACTCTTCTCTTCCTCCCCACCACCTGTCACCAACAACATGGTGACCTCAGACCTCTCAAAGTATGTTTTGAGAAGGTTGAGATGGAGAATCCTTATGTCTACCAAGTAGGTGACCTCCCCCCTACTCTCAACAATTTCATAGGGCCCAGTTCAATGATCTTGGAGGGCCCTGGACTCCACAGGCTTCATCCCCCACACTTTCAGTCCTGGCTCAAATTCCACAGGAGAAGCTGTCTGGTCATGCCACTGCTTCATTGCATCCTGGCTGGCCTCCAAGTTTTCAGAAGCTTGCTTCCAAAACTTGGCCATCTGGCTACAGATGGCTAGCATGTAGCTAACCACATCCTGGGAAGGCTTCCTGGGAGCTGCTTCCACCCCTCCTTAACCAGACTGAGAGGTCCCCTTACAGGATGACCATACTGCCCAAGAGGCTAAATCTGACCCTCTTCTGATGTACCTCTCCGTAAGCAAAGAGCAGGCATGGCAAGAGGACCTCCCACGTATGCATCATGGGCTCAGACAGGACCTTTAGGGTCTTGTTGAATCTCTTAACAAGCCCATTGGTTCCACATGAACTACATTTATGCAGACATGAAGTTGGGGCCCTTGTCAGACTCCCCTTCCTTGGGCAAACCCACTCTGGTAAAAATCCCCATTAGGGACAAGGCACTTCATGTGTAATTACAGTCCTCAGAGGTATGGCATCTGGTTAACTTGTGGCATGATCCACCAGTATGAAGATAGACCTGTTGCCAGAGGCTGCCTGGGGATCTATGGGCCCTATAATGTTGATCACTACCCTTTCAAAGGGGGCGCCAATGATAGGCAAGGGATTCAAGGGAGCTTTCAGCTTCTGCCCTATCTTCCTACTGGCCTTGCAGGTCAAGTGCATCCTACAAAATGTATCTTAGGAAGTCTTCATCCGGGGCCAGTAAAAGTGGGGGACAAGCCTGGCCTAGGTCTTGTCCTGCCCCAGATGTCCTATGAGGGGTGTCTCATGAGCCAGCTCCAGTAATAAGGCCCAGTAGTTTTGGGGAATGATCAGTACTCTTGTTACCCTTGCACAGGTCCCTTAAGCTCACTATGCAGGGGGTCTCCCTCCCAGTAAATGTGATTACCAGAGGCATCACCAGCTGCCTGGGATTTGGCCTGTTGCCTCATGCCCTCCAGGGTTCGGCACTCTCTCTGGGCCTTGCAGAACTCCTCCCTGGTGAGTTCCCCCTCTACTTGACCTACAGCAATTTCAGGTAGGGAGGTAATGCCCTACTCAATGGGCTCCGGGCAACCTCCTTTGGCGCCCGTTCACCTAAGCTGGGAGACATTTAGGGGCTGGTTTCCCATGCCCCTCACCCTTTTCTCTTTTGGCAGCTGTCCCGACCATTTTTCCAGGCTCCAGATGTTCTTGACTCATTTCCTGGGCAGCCATGGACCTGGTGGTTCCACAAATCCACACAGGCAACCCCAACCTTTCCAGGTGTGACCTAAGCTCCATTTCCTTCCAGGTAGTGTGCTCAAGATCATTCCCTAACAAACAGTCGACCGGCATCGCAGCGCTCACTGCAACTTTCAGAAGATCTGTGACTCCCCCACTCAAATGGGAAAAGGGCAACCGGGTAGTGACCCTCATGGTTGTCAGCTAGTACAACCTGGTGGAATATTTTGGGTAAAATCTGGCTCCTCTGTCTCTCAGAGCCTTATCACTTTGCCCATTAATTGTGACCCACTGCCTTTACTTTGCAGTATTGGGAGGCAAATGGTCTTTAAACACCATCTTCACATCACCCAGGGACACTAGGTCAACCTCCCTGACTTCCCTCCCACTGACCGAGACAAACTGTTCCCCAAGCACTTCACTTTCCAACCCTGGTGTAGTAACTCCAATGGGAGGCTGTACCCTCTTGGGACATTTGTAATCCCCCTCAAAATGCCTATACTCATAGCATTCATAGCACCTTGGTATTTTGTTCTGATTCTTATTAGGGAAGCTCAAGTTCTGGTGGCCAGATTGGGAATGAGACCCTTTCCCCTGAGAAATGTTTTGGCCGCCTTGTGAGAACTCCTTCTTTTAATCTGCCCCCCCCCATTTTTCTAGTTGGAACCCTGACCATCCTGGTGGGAGTCTTCCCAGATGCCTTCTTGGACACTTTGGTGCTGACTAGGGGTGGACGATAAACTACACACCATCTGCGGAGTTCACTGAGTTTTGCCCACTCCATGTTACGCTTGTAATTCGGAGTTCCGGCAAAACTCTGCCAACCGACACGTGGTAGAGTTTTTTCTCATGCGTGGCTCACCAACATTAAGTTGGGGAGCACGCATGTAAATTTGGGTCCCCTTGTGGGCACTAGACTGCCACCTGGTGAGATTTTCTCAATGCGTGCAGTCATGGCAAATCTATTCAAGTGGCAGAAAGAAGCAGCCCCCTCTGGCACACAGTGTGGTGCCATTAGTGCTGATTTTACAGCGCGGGACAAGCCTTCAGGGCTAAAAATCAGTGTGGTGTGCCAAATTCGATCAGCTCGTTGAACTCCCCAGAATCTCACAGTTTTTATGTCACTCCACAGAATTTTTCAGAGTGAAACTCCGCATGTTCGCCCAGCCCTAGTGCTGATCCAGAGGTCTGCCCCCTCAGCAAGCTTCCTGGGGTCAGTCAGCTTGCTATCAACCAGGTGCTAGCGGAGATCTATAAAACAAATATTTTGCATGTGGTCCCTCAAAATCAGAATGTACAGCCCAGTCTAATCTTCTACCTTGCTGCCCCTCATTCAGCCCTTCAGTGTCTTGACAGGGTAGTCTGGGAAATCCACCCAGGTCTGTGTAGGGAGTTTGTGACTACCCCTGAACTTCTGCCTACATCTCTCAAGGGTCAACCCAAATGTCTTGACAAGAATGGCCTTCATAGTAGTGTACTATGTCTGGTCCTCTACTTCTAGTGTAAGGAGTGTGTCCCTCTGCATTGTGGGTATGTACCTCTACAAACTACCCCCCAGTTCTTCTCAGGAACCCTGTGCACCCTTAGAGACACTTCATAAGCTGAGAACCATTTGTCATTGTTGTCTCCCACCACATAATTGGGCAACAAATCCTTTGGTATGCATACCCTACCCTCTCCATGAGACAGTGCAGGTATGCTGCCACCATTTCTGCTAGTCTCCACCTGTTTGGCTTGGATGTCAAGCTTCTTAAGTTTAAGCTCATGTGACATCCTTTTCAACTCCATCTTTAAATTGGCTAGCTCCAGCTCCCGCTTGAGCTTCCTCTCCATCCTCCTCTCCTCCAGCTCCTGTGGGGACTGTCCTCTAGCAGATGCATGGCTCCCTACTCCATCCTGAGCATCAGGGGCCTCAATGTCATCTGCTGAGGTTGAGTTGGGATCTTGTAGGAGCTACAGACCCTGCTCGCGGTCCTCCTTCTCCATATCTGATAGTGCTCTCTCCTCCTTTTTCTCTACCACCTCATCCTCCTCTGATGTGACTTGCCATCTTTGCACCTCCTCAAAGGCCCTGAGGGCTACCTGGAGATCCAGTCTGGTAGCTTTCTTGTCTGCTTTCAATCCCTTCTGTGTGCAGAATTTCAGCAGTCATCCATGGTGCAAAAAGGAAGTTAGGGCGCTTTGGAAAAACAGCCAATTAAAAAAGACTAAGGATAAATTGAAAAATTCATAATAGTCTTTAGATGTGGAACAGTAGTGTACACCAAGTCACTGTATGGCACTGCACAAACACAAGTCCTATCCTCACCGCTGATCACCAATGTTAGAAATTGGGTTTCTTGTTGGCAAAGGTATGTGCCCTGTCAAAGGAGGAACCGCAATCCTAGTCAGGTAAGTCACAAACACTCCCTAAATTAACCTGTGCTCATCCCCTGGTATCTTGGCACAGAGCAGGCAGGCTTAGCTTAAAAAAGCATTTGTGCAAAACTTCAAACAGTAAAACAGTAAAAACACCACATAAAAATATACCACTGGTTAGAACAATAGAGCTTAATTTAGTGAACAAAACAAGATCGAGATGACAAACATCCGATAAGTAGAACCACAGTTATGAATTTTTAAAGAATAAACTGAACAGTTTTGCTTAATAGCATAAAGCACCAACCAGGACTATCTGGTCACACTAGACTGGGTGAAATCTAAAAGTTCAGACTGATTACAATAAAGTGTGGGTCAGATACAGGGACCAGCCTTGGTCTGCTGCAAAGTACCTTGGTTGCATCATCGTCAAAGACGAGATTCGAGGTGCAGGCGAGGCGATGCGTCGCCGTCAAAGACAAGATGCTAGGGTCAGGTGAGGTGATGCATCATCGTCGATTCACCAAGGAAGGCGATGCATTGGTTCTGAACCGAGCTGCAGCTGTGTGAAGAATGGAGGTGATGCACTGCACAGTTGGCGATGCGTTGGTGTCAATCCTCACAATAGGGGTGATGCAGCTACAGTGGAGATATGTGAGTTCTGAGTCCATTGCATCAACGGAATGTGTGGGTTCTGCTAGAGCAACAATTCAAACCCACCTCCACGGGCCCATGATTGGGTTGGACAGACTCACAGATGGCAGAGTATAGGTGCAGTAACAGGTGAGTTGAAAGTCTTTTATGTCCCTGAGACTTCAATCAGGAGGCAAGCCAGAAAGCCCTTGGAGACACTCTGGATCCGGGTTCAAGTTATGTGCATCCAGTCCTTTTCACCCAGGCAAGGAGGGCAGCAGGCAGCAGGTAAGCACAGCAAGAAAACAGTTCTTCCAAAGCAGCAGTCCAGCAGAGTGGCAGTCCTTCAGCAGCCCAGCAGTCCTTCTTCCTGGCGGAGTATCCACAATTTTAGAAGTGTTCCAGGAGTAGTAGGGTCAGAAGTGCAGTTGTTATACAGAAGTCCAGTTGTTATAGCCAGTGGTGCCTTTGAAGTGGGGGAGACTTCATAGAAGGGCTTTGAAGTGCACAGTGGTCCTCCCTTCCTGCCCTGGCTCCAGACTCACTGCAGGGGGTTAAGCAGTCCTTTGTGTGGGGACAAGACACAGCCTATTCAGGTGTAAATGTGAGGCTGGCTTCAGCTCTTCCCTCCCGTCCTGCTCAGGTTGGCACATTAGGATGTCGATGGCCCATCAAGCCACACTTAGGCTCCCTTTGTGTGTAGCTGTCTAGAGGGAATGCACAAAGCTCAGATGTCACCCACCCCAGTCGTGTACTGGAGACAGGCTGCAGCACACAGGGCTAAAAGTAGAACAATGCCATCTATCTAAAGTAGCATTTTTCAAATGATAATGATAAATTTGAATTTACCATTAAAGAGGATTGATCATTACAATTTGAAAGAACCTAAACATGATAGCTCTACCTCCTTCCAATTGGGAATTACAGCTTATTAGTTGTAATAAAGATTCCCCAATGTTAGCCTATGGGAGGGGTAGGCCTCACAGTAGTGATAAACAAATCTGGGAGTTCTTCAATTCCAGGACATGTAAAACTTAAAAGTACATGCCCTACCTTTTAATTATACAGCACCCTGCCCTAAGGGCTACCTAGGGCCTGTTTCAGGGGTGACCTATATGTAATAAAGGAGGAGTTTAAGTCTTGGCAAGGGGTTTTAAATACCATGTAGACATGGCAGTGTAAACTGCACACACAGGCTTTTCAGTGGCAGGTCTGAGGCATGTTTAAAGGGCTACTTAAGTGGGTGGCACAATCAGTGCTGTAGGCCCACTGGTAGCATTTAATTTACATGCCCCTGGGGGCATGTAGTATACTTTACTAGGGACTTATGAGCAAATTAACATTTGAGGGAAGGCCACCAGAAGGCTGACAGGTCTAACATCTGTCAATTGTGGGTGATAGCAGTATAGGGACATAAATTACTACAGGGTGACATAAATGACAATATCAATGTAAGCCACTCATACAGTGCAACCAGTCAGATTCTTCACCAAGCTAGGCACTTTACTTGGAACACGCAGAAACTCTTCCATTTACCCCATCTGCGGTCTTTGTAAATGAACAATTATTGAACTTGGCAGTGGAAGAAAGAATCAATGATAATGCAGATACAAGGCATATTAGGTAAAAATCAGCAGTGAGCATGAAACAGTAAATAAGGAGGGCCATTCTTATGGATAAAACATTTCACATACATTTGGACATAATTAGATTTGGGAGTTGAGTAGCATCAACATTTATTGTCTGTCTTTGCATTTAGAGTTATTTTTATTTTTTTAGATTTCAGCATGTACAAAATATATTTTTTCTTGATTATACACTGTTTGAATATTGGTACTAGTGTTCTGTATCTTTTTAGGAATCACCATCCACTGGTAATTGGAAATGTGTCAACACACTGTTTTCCTAAGTGTATGTTGTTGGAAGCACAATAAGAACTGATTATCATACTATCTTAGACTGGAGGAGCTGTTATGGCACTTGAGCAATCCACTCTTTTAGATGGAATTTGATTAACAAACCCACATGAATCTTGACTTTAATACTTCCAGTACAGCAGTCCCGACACTAATATTAACTGTAAGAATAGCACCTATAAAGAGGGACATTTAATAATGTTGCATAATATTGAAAGGCATTTTCCCAATCTTGTTCAAAATATCTAAAATCAGTAGGGTCAGGCCCAGGAACCTTTACCCCATTGGTTAAGGTGTGACCAGGAGTCATTCCCACTCACTAGCTTGTGGAAGGCTAAATGTGGCACCTCCAGCTACCCACTTCAGGAAACTTCTGTCATCTGTGGAAGTTCAGAGGAGGACTGGTCTTGCTGTTTGTGACCTAAGAGGAGCTCTGAAGGACAAGACCAGCTTCCTCAAAGAAGAAGTCTACAAAGATGTAGACTGCAAAGCTCAAAAGACTGTCCTTCTCTTCGAGCTACAGGAATATAACAAGCTTTAAGAGGCCTTTTCCTAGAAGTACCCAGCTGACTAGTGGCAAATGGACCTGGACTGGAACCTGCTATTGGCATTTTCCTGACATTTTGTTAGTCTCCTCTGAGGTCCTGGTAGAGATTTACAAATATGACCCTGAGGTGGAGTGACACAAAAAGACTAAGATCATGATTCAGAGTTTGGTGGACAAGATTTTATATCACAAATGTGAGAGATATCCCTTCTGCTGTATTACAAGTGTCATAGGCTTGTAATATGGCAGAAGGGATATCTGTCACGTTTCTGACGAGTATGTCATCCGCCAAACTCTAAATCAGGCCCTAAGTCAGAAGGCAAAATCTTTTACCGTCTGGATTGGATACACCCGGTTGGTGTATCCAACCCACACTGTATAACAGCCTCAAATTGCATCTAGATCCCAGTCTATGGAGACCATTCGCTATCATTGGTGATTAATGCTTTTTGGCACTATTTATGCTTACAATTTTAACAATTAATATCTCCTTTTGCCCTTATTGATTTATTGTCATTTTGGTGTCATTTTATTTATTTACTGTTACTCTATTTTTTTAATTCAGTTTGGGACTTTTATTCTCTTGCAATTTGACTTTATTAATGTTTTGTCACTGCATAAATACTTTACACATTGTGCTTAGTTAAGCTTATGTGATCTGTGCCATAGATAACAGGGTGTTGATCTTAGGTTAATTTAGGGTCTTTGAGAGTTCACCTTGACAGGGACTGTGATTATTCTTTAAGATGGTAGTCACCCACCGAAGTAATAATCTAATTTCTTACAGAAACCCTTTGATCTAGCCACCCAACACCTTCACAACCCTCTCCAGGCGTAGACTGAAGGTTCGTCGAACCCAAGAGGATTGTTGGGTGTGAGTACATGATATCTTATCTCCCCTCCCCCCGCAAATAGATCAGTTAGAAAAAATAAGGATTGAGGGAATCCTATCCTGGTTTCCATTTTCTCCCCATCTCCCTCCATGGGATGAGCTGCAAGCACAAGGTCTGCAGACCCTTTTTACATTTTATTCGAGTGAGATTGTACTATAAGGCACTGAGATAAGGACCGAACCTTCTAAACAAAGTGAGGACCCATTGAAAGGGACGTCTGCCCACACTACGTTCCAACAGTATAGTAAACACACATGCAAATACCTAAATGAGTAGGCAGAACTCACTAAAGGGCATGGTAACTGTAACATGTAGAGATTAGCTAATCTACAGAAGAGGCTGAAAGATCGCCAAATCGAGGCCAACCTGTAGCCAATCTTCTTCAAATGGAATGAAGAAGCACACAAGCGCAAATGTGAATCTCACATCTGGAGAATGGAAGATCAATCAATCAATCAATCAATCAGGCGTTTGTTAAGTGCAACTACTCACCCGTAAGGGTCTCAAGGCGCTGGAGGTGGGCGGCGGGGTGCAGGTTCCAGTCCATCAAGGAGGGGGTCTGTTGAAGAGCCAGGTCTTGAGGTTTCTTGCGAAGATGGGAAGCGATGTTGTCTGTCTGAGGTGGAGCGGAAGGGCGTTCCAGGCTCTGGCCACGAGGAAGGAGAAGGAGCGGCCTCCCGATCTAGTCTTTCTGGTGCGGGAGACCACGGCGTAGGAGAGCTGGGCTGATCGTAGGGTCCTTTGGGGTGCATGGAATTTGAGTCGGCTGTTCAGGTATGCTGGTCCGGTGTCATGGAGGGCCATGTGTGCATGGGTGAGCATCTTGAAGGTGACTCTAGCCTCGATGGGGAGCCAGTGGAGGGTGCGCAGGTGCTGGGAGATGTGGCAGTGTCTTGGCAGGTTGAGAACCAGTCTTGCGGCGGCGTTCTGGATGTTCTGTAGCTTGCGGGTGAGGTTTTTGTTTATTCTGGTGTAGAGTGCGTTGCCGTAGTTGAGTCTGCTGGTGACCAGGGCGTGAGTGACGGTCATTCTGTGTTCAAGGGGGATCCATTTGAAGGTCTTACGTTGGAGGCGGAGGGTGTGGAAGCAGGAGGACGAGACGGAGTTGATCTGGCGGTCCATTTTGAGCTCGGAGTCCAGGATGATTCCCAGGTTGCGTGCGAGGTCCGTGGGGGTGGGTGGGTTTCCGAGGGCGGGGGGCCACCAGGTGTCGTTCCAGGTGTCGGGGTTTGGGCCCATGATGAGTACTTCTGTCTTGTTGGTGTTTAGTTGTAGGCAGCTGTTTTTCATCCATTTGGCGACGGCTTCCATGCCTTCTCGAAAGTTGTGTCTGGCGGTGTTGGGTTCGTTGGATAGGGAGAGGATGAGTTGGGTGTCGTCTGCGTATGACACAATGTTGAGTCCGTAGGTTCTGACGATGGGGGCGAGCGGAGCCATGTAGACGTTGAAGAGCGTAGGGCTGAGGGAGGACTCCTGAGGGACTCTGCAGGTGGTTGGTGTAGGGTCCGAGAGGAAAGGGGGGAGTCTGACCCACTGCGTTCTGCCAGAGAGGAGGGAGCGGATCCAGTCGAGGGCCTTGTCCTGCATCCCTGGATCCCTGCGTCGAGGAGTCTGCGTATTAGGGTGCGGTGAGAGACGGTGTCGAACGCTGCTGAGAGGTCGAGGAGGATGAGGGCTACTGTTTCTCCTTTGTCCAGTAGGGTGTGGATGTCATCTGTTGCGGCGAGGAGGGCGGTTTCCGTACTGTCGTTTTTTCTGAAGCCGGATTGGGAGGAGTCGAGGATGTTGTGCTCTTCGATGAATGTGGCGAGTTGGCTGTTGATGACTTTCTCAATGACTTTCGCTGGGAACGGGAGCAGGGAGATGGGTCTGTAGTCTTTGAGTTCGGTGGGGTGAGCCGAGGGTTTCTTCAGGAGGGGGTTGGCCTAAGCGTGTTTCCAGTCGTCGGGGAACGAGGCGGTCGCCAGGGAGCGGTTGATGGTGTGGCGGAGCATGGGTGCGATGGTGTTGGCGGCTCTGTTGAAGATGTGGTGGGGGCAGGGGTCCGTGGGGGCCCCGGAATGTATTGACTTCATTGTCTTCAGTGGGTCTTCGGTGGTGAGGGCTGTCCAGTTGTCAATCGCTGGCTTCAGAGTGTCGGGGTGGTTGGTGGGGGTTCAGTGTGTTGGTTGTCTTCGTCGAAGTTGTCGTAGATGCTCTTGATTTTGTGGTGAAAGAAGGTGCTTGGTTTGCCGCAGAGGTCTTGTGAGGGAGGGATGTCAGTCGACTCGCTGGTGGGTTGGGCGAACTCCTTGATGATGTTGAAGAGTTCTTTGCTGTTGTGTGTGTGTGTGGAGATTCTGTCTTCAATCGCTTTTTTCTCGTTTTTCGGATGAGTTGGTGGTGGGCGTTGGTAGCGGCTCTCAAGTTGTTGTGTGATTCTGTGGATTTGGTGTTCCTCCAGACCTTTTCGAGGCGGCGGCGGCAAGTGCGTCTGGACTCTCGAAGTTCGGTGGTAAACCATCTGGCTTTCTTGGTGTGGGTGTTGTTGTTTGTCTTGAGGGGGGCTATGGTGTTGGCGCTGTCGGAGATCCATCGGTTCAGGGTTCGGGCTGCAGTGTTGGGGTCGTCGTTTCCCACGATGGTTGGGGTGGAGTTGCTGAGTGAGGAGGTGAGCTGGTCATCAGTGATTCTGGTCCAGTTTCTTCGTGGGAGCAGGTGCTGGTGTCTGTGGATGGTGGGTGTTCTGAAGGTGAAGTGGACGCATCGGTGGTCAGTCCACGGGAGTTTGGTGGTGTGGCTGAAGGTGATGGAGTTTCCTGTTGTGAAGAGGGGGTCTAGGGTGTGTCCTGCTGAGTGCGTTGGTTCAGTCATGATTTGGCGGAGTCCAATGTTGTGGAGGTTGTCCAGGAGGGATGTGGTGTTGGGGTCCAGTTGGTTGTCGAGGTGGAAGTTGAGGTCTCCCAGCAGGGTATAGTTGGTGGATGCGATGGCATGCGGGGAGATGATGTCCGTGATGGAGTTGGTGAACGGTTCGCGGGGTCCAGGGTGTCGGTAGATGAGGGTTCCTCGGAGGGTGGTGGTAGGGCTGGTCAGTATCTTGAAGTGAAGGTGTTCCATCAGGTCTGTGGTTGCGTCGGGGAGTGTGCTCAGGCGGAGGGTGGATTTGTGGACTATGGCGATTCCTCCTCCCGGGTGGGTATGGCGGTCCTTCCTGGAGATCTTGTATCTTTGGGGAATGGCGATGGCGATGTCTAGTCCCGAGGTGGTGTTGGTCCAGGTTTCGGTGAAGAACGCTACGTCCGGGGTGGTGCTGTCGAGGAGGTCCCAGATTTCAGTGGCATGTTTGTGGAGGGATCGGACATTGAGGAGGATGCATTGCAAGGTCTTCGATTCGGGTGTGTTCTTGCAGTTGGGTTGTGCTGGGTCCGTGTTCCTTGCGGTGCCGTAGGTTTGTCGGCAGCGGTGACAGCTGAAGGGTCCGTGGGTGTCGGCTGGTGAGGCTAGCTTGCAGTTTTTTTTGCAGCCTGGGTTGAGTGCGTGGAGTGCTGCTGGGTCGTAGCGTTGGCGGTGCGGAGGTCCAGGGTTCCTGGCGCTGGTCGTGGTCGGGTCGCGGAGGGGCCAGACGGACTTGCCTTTAGCGCGCCTTCGGCCACCATTAAGTAGGGGTCGGGGAGGGCTGGACAGCTGGGAGGCGGGAGCGGGGAGGGGAGCTGTATTGGGCCGGTCGCGCTGGTCGTGCTGGGGGGAGGGGCCGCGGGGGCAGCAGCGTCAGGGAAAGCGGGCGGGAAAGGAGGGAAAAGGAGGAATAAAGGAAAAAGGAAATAAAGTGGAAATAAAGCAGGAAAAGTGCAGAAATGCAGAAAAGTGCAGAAAGGAGAATAAAATGAGGGTAGAAAAATGAGTGAAAAACGAGTGAAAAACAGAGCGAGAGAAAGGAGATAGAGGTCCACTGGACCACCAGGGATGAGGCGCAGGTAAACCTGCGGGTGGAGGAGGGCCTCGAGCTCCAAACACTCGAGAGTGCAGGGGCAGGCCTCACTTAATGGTGGAGCTGCGAGGGTGGGAGAGCAATTTCACTGACAATGAGTCAGTGGTCTTGCTCGCCTGTCCCCGCAGCGGCGCCATTAAGTAGGGGTCGGGGAGGGCTAGACAGCTGGGAGGCGGGAGCGGGGAGGGGAGCTGGATTGGGTCGGTCGCGCTGGTCGTGCTGGGGGGAGGGGCCGCGGGGGCAGCAGCGGCGGGGAAAGCGGGCGGGAAAGGAGGAAAAAGGAGGAATAAAGGAAAAAGGAAATAAAGTGGAAATAAAGCAGAAAAAGTGCAGAAATGCAGAAAAGTGCAGAAAGGAGAATAAAATGAGGGTAGAAAAACGAGTGAAAAACGGCGCGAGAGAAAGGAGATAGAGGTCCACTGGACCACCAGGGATGAGGCGCAGGTAAACCTGCGGGTGGAGGAGGGCCTCGAGCACCAAACACTCGAGAGTGCAGGGGCAGGCCTCACTTAATGGTGGAGCTGCGAGGGTGGGAGAGCAATTTCACTGACAATGAGTCAGTGGTCTTGCTTGCCTGTCCCCGCAGCGGCCACCATTAAGTATGGGTCAGGGAGGGCTGGACAGCTGGGAGGCGGGAGCGGGGAGGGGAGCTGTATTGGTCCAGTCGTGCTGGTCGTGCTGGGGGAGAGGGGCCGCAGGGGCAGCAGCGGCGGGGAAAGTGGGCGGGAAAGGAGGGAAAAGGAGGAATAAAGGAAAAAGGAGATAAAGTGGAAATAAAGCAGAAAAAGTGCAGAAATGCAGAAAAGTGCAGAAAGGAGAAGATAGGAGAAGTTGGAATACCAAATTAGTCACCTTAGGCAGAGGGTCAGGATATGATTTTTTGAACATATTCTCCTTGCCATGGGCGCAGCTGGTTCTGCATCTGGAAACAGAACCAACCCGACTGCTGGTGGCTGGAGCACAAGGATCTAACACACAAGTGAGCTCTGCAATGTGAGTGGCTAACACTAAAGCAACTAGGTAGAGGCTAATTTTACTTCTGTGGTTTGGTGTAGCACACAAAAACATTCTATCCAAGGGCATAGCGACTGATGAGAGAAAATTCAGACAATCACTCTTGGAAGGTTTAAATAAACTGTAGGATGGTTGTCTAGACAATCTCCTCCATCCCATCAAAGTGACAGTGATGATGAGAGTCTGTTGTCTTCCTCTCTTCTCCATTTAAGGGGCTACCCAGCAGATGGGGGTTCAGTTATGGTCCACACACCTTGGGCTCCCTCTTACTTAATGAGCATAAAGAAACATATCCCAAACATTTGAGAAAGCCCAACTTAGTTTCAAGAATAATTACATAGTGTGTTCAACTTTGCAGTTGTGAATCAATTGATAGTGCCAAGTGAGGTGAGAGAGAGATTGGTAGAGAAAGCACTGTGGCCAAGAGTGGACCCTGGGAATGTTGGAAGGCTAAATACAACAAAGGATGCATTTGGTCCCAGAGATATGCCCAGTAAAACTGGACTGGACTTAAATTTCCAATTGTAAGCAAAATAAGGATGAGGCTCCAGCTGATTATTTGGACAGACTTAAGGATATGCATATACTCAGGCATAACCTGTCCGACAGAGATTTCTCAGAAAGCTGTAAGTGCTGCCTTTTGTGCAGTGATTATTACAGAATGTTAAGGATCAATTGATCACTATATGTATTGTGTGGCAGACTAAGAAGTTAGCAGTTAATTGTCATAAACCACTGTGTCACATCACAGGAGAAATGAAAGAGAATGCTGTATCATAATTGGAGAGCGTGACAAAGGGTGGAGGGCCAAGAAGGTCAGGTGGTGGGAGATTTGGAAGAGGAAATGGGAGGGGCTAAGGAGAGGCCCCAAGACCAGGATGTTCTTATTTTGCATGTGGTCATGGAAGTGATATACCACCCCTGGTACACCATGACTTATGAATCCATCTGGGTACCATCAAACTTTTTAGAATCCTACCCCAAAGCTTAGGACAGCTTGAGAGGTTCTGACTGTAAAATGAATGCCTTGAAACATGTATAGCGAAAGGGCCCTATACAGTCTGTGTCATCTATTGTAAACACACCACTTACATTATTGATACAAGTGTAAGTCGCTCATCCGTTAAAACCAGTGAAATTGCTTCTTTGCCTTTCTCTAGCTCCCAGTTCTCCAACTAACCTAATAGGCAGAGATATGATCTGTAAACCTAACTGTATTGTGTTCTGTAACCCAGATGGAGTTTTCTTTTAATATACCACAGAGAAAAGCCTTATCATGAAAAAGTTTCAGTTGCTTAGAGGAAGCGGGCCCTGTTTTTATATCCCCTTATTTAACTACGTTTTTTTTCAGATGTATCATCCCACGATGTGGGATTTATCTCCTCGATGTTACCAGTAAAGATGAAAGTCAACCCACAGAAGAAGTTTCCCAGAACACGTCAGTACCACTAAATCCTGAGACGTAGGAAGGCATCCATCCTTGCAATAGCAGATTTGATTAAGTAAGGGGTTCTAGCAACATTGGACTTGGTCCTCCTCAAACTTGTTGCCTTCACCCTCCTGTTTTCTGAACTTGTTTTTATTGGTTTTTAGGACTCTGTGCACTTTACCACTGCTAACCAGTGCTAAAGTGCTCTCTCCTGAATAAAGCGCCGGGACACTCTGTGGAGTAGCCGTGCGCTTTATAAGTACCTATTTTCATTTCAGTTCACATGGTGAAATTGCCTTACACCCAATTGGCACATTTAATTTACTTGTGAGTCTCTAGTAAAGTGGTACTGCATGTACTCAGGGTCTGTAAACTAAATGCTACTAGAGGGCCTGCAGCACTGACGAAGCCACCAAATTAAGTAGCCTTCATACATGTCCCAGGCCTGCCATTGCAGCCTGTGTGCGCATTTTTAAACTGCTATTTCGACCTGGCAAAATAAACCTTTTGCCAGTCCTGAAACTTCCTTTTAAATACATATGTCAGCCCTTCGGAAGGCTAGACATGTACTTTTACGTTTTACATGTCCTGGCAGTGGAAAACTCTCATTTATGTTTTTTACTATTGCAATGCCTACCTCGCCTATACGATAATATCGTATTCCCTTAATACATTTAATAGGTGCTAACTTTTAATCGATCAATCAGGATTTTTAAAGCACAGCAAATCACTCTTGAGGGTCTCAAGGCACTGGAATTGATTGGGAGCAGGTAGTCATGTTTGTTTGAGGAATTGTAATTTAAAACCCTCTTTTAGGTTAAAGTCAGATTTTCAAACACAATTCTGAAAATGCCACTTTTAGAAAGTTGCAAACACAAAAAAATACCTGGCCCGGTTTTACTTTATGCTCTTCAATATAACGAGCTACAAACAGACAACCACTATATCTATTTGAATGGGTCTCGAAACGCGTTGGCTTATTGTCCACGGAGGAATTAAAAACACGATTCAATTTGTGTACTTTGAGAGGGATTGTGATGAATTGTATCCCCCAGTTGTGTTGAAAAATATTTCCCCGTGTGTGTCAAAGTGAGTGTTTGACGTTTGATAGATTAGGGTGAGTTGTAGGGTGGATGCTGTGATTGAGTGAATGTGGTTGGCGTTTTAATGTTTGTACTAATGTCATTTGTGTTTACATAAATATGGATAATTTGATGTTTGTTATTCGAAATTGAAGCATTTTCTTTTCTGTACATTGAATTTTTTATAAAATTTTGTTCGAGAAAATAAATCAAATGGAAGTGGATAAATAAACAGTCCATTCAAATAGATATAGTGGTTGTCTGTTTGTAGCTCGTTATATTGAAGAGCATAAAGTAAAACCGGGCCAGGTATTTTTTTGTGTTTGCACTTTATAAACGGCCCTACCTGACCCTGTTCCAATTAGGGCCTATCCCCTTTGGTAATTATTATTGAGAGTGGGTTTTCACCCACGTGGGTTGGACATTAGGGTATTGATGCCCCTAGTTTGTTAATAATTTAAATTAAGAGTTCAGGTTCTTTTTAGTTATTATGTCGGAAAGGGAAACGCTGTCTTTCTCAGAAGCACATACTCAGAATCTGATAGCCACTCCTTCTCCTTTTACTTCAGTGACGTTGAGCACTACAGCACAACAGCAGAATGAGGCTGAAAAATTGACGCGCCTGCACAAGAAACATATCCGTACCGAATTACATGGGCACTTCCTATTGGAACATCTGAGGGCCGGAACTATACAGTGGGGCCTCCAAATTAAAAATATACCGGTTGTCTTCACCGATGATCCCGAGTACAGGAAAGGGTTTAGCTATATAAATACGAAGTGTAGTCGTGACCTTATGGTCCACACAATCGAGACAGCTCAAAGACTGTGTGTTAAGGAAGCTGAGGAATTAGAAAAATTAGCACAGGCAATAAGGGACAAACATTCTGTGACTGAAGCCAAGACTTTACTGGACAAGATTGAGCGGGAAATACTCACTTTTAAAGATAATACCATCAGTTTCAAGACAGCCAAGTTTGAAAGGGACACTAAAGCCTTTAATATAGATCAGGTGTACCCTTTTTTGAAAGACGAATTTTTTACTAGTGTTGAGTCCCGTAGAGCCTTATCTAATTTTCAAGGTCGTTCTAGGAATCGGTTCATGACATTTTCTGAGACATCTACTTCGGATTCCTCGGGTGATTCAGATCAGAGAGAGGGCCCCCCAAGAAAACAGGTGTCTTTTTTAGACAAAGGAGAACCCAAGCAGAGGGGAAGATTCAAACCCCAGCCATGGGAGATGAGGACAAGACGGCAGCAGTACAAGTCGTAAAGTCCACATCAATTGTTAATTTATCCCAAAGGTTATTGACGAAAGAGGAGGAATCAGTCCTTGAATTGGGTCTCAAATTTGTTCCTAATAGGCCTACTGACTTCACAAGGCTTAAGTTGGAGGCGATTGAATTTTGTCGGAAAGTTCGACTTAAGGCATTTTTTCCGGTAAAGAATACGTTAACACCAAAGAAATTTCTGGCCTTTCCAACAAGTCTAAATTTGTTCCTCCAAACCAGGGTGTGGCTAAAGAGATTTTAGCCTTTGAGCAAGCTGTTCTGTCAGGTATCAGCCAGCTCGAAAAGAGAAAATCATTTGTCCAAAGGAATATCACTGCTAAACAACAACTAGCTATTACCAGTCTACAGCAGGACACGACAGTGGTTATAAAACAAGCTGACAAGGGCGGGGCCTTAGTTATTTGGCCTCGCGAAATGTATCTATCAGAAGGTAGAAGTCAGGTGTCTAATCAAGAGTGGTACCGAAAGGTGAAAGAAGATCCCACTCGATCTATTCAGGAAATCATTTGTGGTATCCTTCAAATGGGATTAAATGGTGGATTCTTGGGACCTAAGGAATTTGACTATTTGTCCAAGAAATTCCCAAGGATCCCCGTTATATATTTTTTGCCCAATAGTCTTGGGAAGTGATTCCTTGTTGGAACCAATTTCAAAGTATGTTGACTTCTTTTTAAAACCCTTTCTGGTTGATGTACCATCATATTTACAAGATACCACGGATTTTATAAATAAAATCGAAGGACAGTTGTTTGACGAAACATCACAATGGATGGTATCCTTTGATGTCATTTCCCTCTATACCCAAATACCTCAGGATGAAGCACTCCAGGTGATTGAACTCTACTTGGATACAAGAACTCGTCCGCATAGGGTGCCAACATCCTTTATTTTACAACTAGCGGATGTAGCATTAAGAAAGAACTATTTCAAATTTGAGGATGCATTTTATTTGCAGGTGAAGGGGACCGCCATGGGTTGTCCTTTTGCCCCAGAAATGGCGGTCCTCTTCATGGCCCAATATGAGGACCGATTTGTCTTCAATAATAATCCTTTTAAAGAACGTATTGCGCATTGGATGCGATACATAGATGACATTTGGTTCATTTGGAGTGGGTCGAGGGAGGAGCTAGATATTTTCCATGGGTGGCTTAACACACGCCACCTGGATATTAAGTTCAGCCAAAGTGCAAGTCAAACTAGGTTGACATTCCTTGATGTTGAAGTGTCAGTTAATGACTCTAAATTGACAACTACATTATATAGGAAAAATACCGACAAGAATACTATTCTGCACCACAAAAGTGCCCACCCTCGTAGCTTGAAAGACAACATGCCATATGGTCAGCTATTGCGTATAAGACGCAATTGCTCTTTAAAAGCGGACTTTGAATATCATGCAGCCATTTTTCAAAAACAAATGATTGAAAGAGGTTATCCCACAAAATTGCTAAAGCGTGCCATAAAGAGGGCTTGGTTCACGCCAAGGGAAGAACTGTTGCGCAAAAGAGTAAAACCACCACTAGAAAGATTAGTGTGTGTTACTACCTTTGGGCCTGACACTAACAAATTTCGCCAAATAATGCTAAAAACTGGCATTTATTGGAAAATCTTGAGTGTTCGTTTCAGAGACCACTTTTGCCATGAAAAAAGGAAAAGTATTGGCCAGCAAATTGTGCGAGCTGATATTTTTCCATTACAACCTAAAGGCAATTTGAGATCGCAATGGCAATTGAAGCCAGTGGAAGGTCACCATAAATGTGGTACATGTGTGGCTTGTGACTCCACGATTGAAGGGACGGAATTTGTCCATGATGAAATAAAATGGCGCCATACAGAATTCACTAACTGTAAAACTAAGAATGTTGTTTATGCAGTGGTCTGCTCGTGTTTGAAATTGTACGTAGGGAAGACTAACCAACAGATAAATCAGCGAATAACGCAGCACCGGTCAAGAATTTAAAAAAAGGTGGTTACTGCGCCGATGGTGCAACACTTTATGGATAAATCACATAATGAACGTGATTTTAAATGGACTGTGCTGAGTGTGCTAGATACATCCAAACGTGCTCTGGATATAGATGCTGCCCTGCTGCATAAGGAAGCGTACCTCATTTTGAAGTTTAACTGCGCTGTTTCGGGTTTAAATGGGATGACTGAATTGTCGAGAACTTAAAGGAGTATGTTTGAGACTCCATGTCCCACAATCCAGCAGTGCGGATTTTTGTGGGTTGTTATCAATCCTTGGGTTCTGATTGGCTGGCATGTGAGATCACAGTGCCAATGAATTGTGATGTTGGAAGGGTCCGCGCCAGATACAGTTTCTACAATGGCGTTTTTGCAGTGATCAAAATCGGAGCTTGCGAATAGGTAAGGCAATTGAGTGTGAGAGCCTCCACCCTTCCTTTCCCCCCCTTTCGCTGACTTAGAATCGATTAAGCTTACCGTCTGGGCTTTAATCTTGATGTTTCATTTGTAGAGTCACCGGGAAGTTGTTGATAAGAGCGCTTTCGGCGCCGTGTGACAAGGGAACGATTTGGATAATCGTACACGTTGCGGTTGAGAAAATTAGGTGAGTGGAAGCGACAGACTCTTTTTCTCCCCTCCGTTTTTTACAAAAAGAAATTTGAGTTGATATTATAGGTTTGAACAGCATTCCGCCATTTAGTGCATCTTTTGTAAATTACAGGTTGCAAGCAACCGCGGTGACGCATATGTGCTGACCGGACGGGCAGCTTTTGACAGCCAAGGTAATCGTTGTTTCAGTTGGCTTGTTTAGTGACACACGTTACTTTAGGAGATATCCTGAGTATCTATTGGAATTATTTTCCAGCATTCAAGGTGCGGCTGCATTTCTGGTGCAAAACGTGGTTGATGAACAGCGTTGATACAGCTTGTATGGAAGTCAGTTCTGATTGCTTTCAAGCACAGTATATTCGGACAACAAGGCCGTTTCCAAGGTATTCTGTTTTGTAAATTTTTAATATAGTTGAGTTGGAGTGTCTAATAAGAGATTGGGTTCTGACATTGTGCTTCTGAATTATTTCCTCACAGTAAAAAAGTTGATACCCATTAAGAGGCAGCCCTGAGGAGAGTCCCAGCAGCTGTAGCCTGGGTCTCGAAACGCGTTGGCTTATTGTCCACGGAGGAATTAAAAACACGATTCAATTTGTGTACTTTGAGAGGGATTGTGATGAATTGTATCCCCCAGTTGTGTTGAAAAATATTTCCCTGTGTGTGTCAAAGTGAGTGTTTGACGTTTGATAGATTAGGTTGAGTTGTAGGGTGGATGCTGTGATTGAGTGAATGTGGTTGGCGTTTTAATGTTTGTACTAATGTCATTTGTGTTTACATAAATATGGATAATTTGATGTTTGTTATTCGAAATTGAAGCATTTTCTTTTCTGTACATTGAATTTTTGATAAAATTTTGTTTGAGAAAATAAATCAAATGGAAGTGGATAAATAAACAGTCCATTCAAATAGATATAGTGGTTGTCTGTTTGTAGCTCGTTATATTGAAGAGCATAAAGTAAAACCGGGCCAGGTATTTTTTTGTGTTTGCACTTTATAAACGGCCCTACCTGACCCTGTTCCAATTAGGGCCTATCCCCTTTGGTAATTACTTTTAGAAAGTTGGCATTTTCTTGTCCTAAACCATGTGGTGCCTGCATCCTGTTTGTTTCTTGGATAACATGACTAGGTATAGTTGGCAGTTGGCCTTTGTGTATTCCTCCTAGACAGTATCACAAAGGAGGGCCTGGGTGTTGGCAGGATGGGCCATTTCTGACTTGATAGAGGGCACAGCTGTCACCTACCACACTTTCACTTCAAAGGCATTGGCCCAGCCCACAAAAGACTTCACACTAGCCTATCGTACCCCAGACAGACCGGAAACAAGGAGGGAAGTAGGACATTCCAGGCACCTCTGTAGCGGGAAACTCCAGAAGCTTCTCCCACTACAAAGTAGGCACCAGGTGTAAAAAGGGGACCCTAAGACCCACTATTTAGTACACTCCTAGACCTGTGGATACTAAAGAAGGAAGATGCCCTGTTGCCCTGCTGCTTAATGCCTGCCCTGCTTACTGAGAAGAAAGACTGGACCTGCAAACTTCATCCATGGTTGAAGTGACTCCAAAAGTCAGCTGACTGACTACCTATTCTGAGCTACAGGGACACAACAAGCTTCACAGGACTTCCTGCAACTGCCCAGCTGACCTGCTGCACTGGAGCAGCCTAGGGCCTGTAACTGTAACTGGCCGAGCCCTGCTGGCCTCTGCTGGAGTGAGTTCCTGATTACCAAGAGGTGCCCCTCAGATCCCGGACCCTTGGTGTGGTATCACTTGAGCTCCTCCTTGAATAAAATGATAAATGCTGACATTTTAGGCCTCTTGTTAACCGCGAACGACCCCGTTCACACCAAGATCTTGCTGCCCATGCCAACGGTAAACGTGAAGCTCTGGTGTACTCAGCTCTTTGTGCTACAGTGACCGCCAGCCGCGACTGGCAACGCAAGATCTGCACTTTGCGTTACAGTATCGACAGCCCGCGTTGACTGCCAACTTGAATCTTCAGCAACAATCATCCGCTACACCCAACAGGATTTTCACACTACAAAGATGGCCATCCTTAACACCCTGCCTGCTATTCGCAGTACAGCGACGACCATCTGCGATGCTCTCCCTGCTCCTCGCGGCCCCCTCCAACACAAATGGACCTCATCACACTGGACATTAGAAGGTAACTTCTTGAGTGGGGCACTAACCTGGTCCCTGTATCCAGTCCATGCTCCATCATGGTTTGCCTGAACTTGTGACTTTCACTCGGTCTCGCACGAACAGACAACCGCGAGTGGCACTTTGTGCTTTTATGGGCTATACATTCCTGAAATCTTATAAATTGCCTATCTCCGCTTCTCCTGATTTAATTTTTGTAATTTTGGTACCAAATAATTTATTCAATTTTACTCAATGTTTCTAAATTGGTGTGGGATTTGTCTTGTGTTGTTTTTCAGTTACTTACTGTTTGTATGCTGCATAAAAAGTTTACACATTATCCCTAAGTAGTGACTTTTTTAGTTCACCCTGACAAGGATTATGGCTTTTGCTTGAGTAGGGTTTCACCCCCTCAACCAACAACTCAGTTTCTCACAAGTACTGATTGTTAGTAGATATAACTCATCACTTCTCATGATATGCAAATGGTAGAAGGGCAACATGTACAGATTTTTTCAGGACATTAAGGCAATATATATTGGGGTTATTCTAAGGTTCCCCATATTTCCCTAGTCTGCTACCATTCTTTCCTGTATCCATAAAATCACACAGTGGTTCACTGTGGTTAGCCTCTGCTCTGTTTTATTTCTATCTCCATAAATGAGGAGAGTCAGGGTCTCTTCTCATTTATATTCCAAGGTTCCAAACTTTTGTGAACTTGTCTTCCACAAGCATATGCAGAGTATCCCTAAATCTTCTCACAAACCCCAAAGAAGGATTTGGAGGTATTGGTTTTCCCCCAGGAGTAAAAGCAATGCCTGATACAATGTTGATGATTTAGTGTAGCCATCTGTTACTTTAGATCATCACAAGGAATATGTTGCCTTCTATCTGCTTGAAACTTCCCATGGCATTGTAATAATCACAAACCATTCATGACCTTAGCAGGCCCAGAAGCAATAATGCTCCAACTTTTAGAATGCACATTCTCCTCTGTTGTGCCATGCTCGTTCCCGCTGCTACTGTGCGCACACCCGCAACAGCAATGCTGAAGCCCGAAGCGCCGTCCGCCCGTATAACGTTGCTATTGAGTTGAGCTTCATGAACCTGTCTGATCTGCGTCCAAGAACCCGGGCTGTGAACCTGCTTGACCCCGACTTTGATGCTATGCTGCTGTAAATAATGTAAGTCTGCATGCCTAGTACCTGTTGTCGCTGTGGTCACTAAGCCTGGGAAGAGACTCTGGCACATTTAATGGAATTTTAACAACAGCTAACAAGTTCTGATAGCAGTGTAACTGCCAGAGCAAGCTTACTAATCTGTGACCCTCAATTCCTTCCTTCACTACCCGCCACAGCACCCAGCCCCTCTAGGGAGCTGGGGGGGTTAGGGTATACAGCGGGTGGTAATATAAATGTTGGGGGCCAAGAGGGTACAGGGGGAATAGCAAGAAGCTAAAGGCAGGCATATTGGAGAAAAAAAGGGGTACACCAGAAGCCAACCCTGCTGAAAAGGAAGCAAGGAGGCTGGTGGAGGCAGCGGTAGCTGAAAGGCTTAGGGGGAGGTAAGACTTTTTGGGATTACAGTTATTTTTAGCCCTGAACGTATTCGCCTGATTTAACATGCAGCTGATTACTAGTCGCAGGTATATATAAAATGGAAAAGGTACAATGCCATTGTGTAAAGTAAAGGCATGTGGGGGCCAAAGTCAAAAAGGGGGCAGAAAGATATTTCAGTAAAATTTGACACCCCCAGGGAATGCGAGTGAAATGAATCTGTGGGGAGTACTATCTTTGGGCCCCCAGAAGGAAATAAGTCTTCCAGGACAATATGGGAACATTTGGTAGGCACCCCGGCACACCCTACAGAGGAGACAAGTGCAACAACCCCTGGGACAATCTATAAAGGAATTTGTGGAGAAATATTTTTTAAAAATCTGGAGGCCTGCAACTATGCTGACCTACCAGGAAAATCATTAAGCACCAACTGGAAAGAGAGCAAGAGGAATATAATAAGTGACTCCATTATTCTAGACTCAATACAGGACTTGGACCTTGCTCTGGGGGAGGAACTGGGGTATAAAATATGGGGGGATATTTTCTTTGGAACCCAGGCTATCCACGTCCCCTCATCTCTCCCCTTTTGTGGTAAACAGTTCCACAGAAGATAAAGAGATCACGTGTCAACTGGTAGATGGGCCAGGGGAGGAAGGAGGGGTATGTGGGGAGAACATCTTATTGGAAGAAAGGGATACTCCAGGTTTGCACTCCCCCACCATTGGCTCACAATCCTCCATTGGTTCACAGTCCTCCCTTGGTTTAGATATAACAGCAACGGCGGCCCTATCACTACTAGAAGTGATGTTTTTAATGCAGAAAATCCTCCAGGCAATATTAGAAGCTGTGCCTGAGAATATTAGTCTGGAGAAGTCCCATAAAATCCAACTATGGGGGATTACAGGAATTAAAAAATCAATAATTGCATGCCTGCCCTAGTGCAGCTAGTACCAGAGAAAAGAGACCAGGAGTAATCAGTGAGTTAGAACACCTACAAATGGCAAGCCCCCCAACAGTGTATATTTCAAAATATCCGATCTTGGTGATAAGAAGAGGGTGGTACCAAGGGGCAAAGGGTTATATACCTTGGTCCAGAAAATGAGGGAAACAACTGAAAAAGCATAAAAAGAAACAAGCCAGAAAAAGAGGTAGGGAGTGTAGGAGAGTAGGATCTGCTTCACATGGGTACCCCCACTTTTGCTGATGCTTCACTGTTTTTCGACTTTAGTCTGGCTGGGGCCCTGCTAATCAGAACCCCAGCCTAGCTGCTTCCTCTCTAAAATGGTTTCCATGTGCCCTAGGCACATCTCTGATTGGAATCTGGAGTGCCCTTGTAAGTCCCTAGTATATGGTATACTATGTACCCAGGGCATAGGTACCTCAGAGGCCTGCCAGGGGCTGAAGCATGTATTATGCCACCCCTGGAAGGCCAGCCAAAATGACACCACAGGCCTGCTACTGCAGCCTGAGTAAGGTGGTGCATGCACCCCTTACAGTGGTATAGGCTACCTATATCACAACATAGATACACACATATAAACCTATAAGTCACTCCTATGGCAGGTCTTATCAATCCTGAAGGCAGAGTGCTTGGTTCCTATGTGAGAGGGTGCCTCTGCATGAGCAGAGCCCCTCTGCAGCATTCGGAGTCCCTTCTCTGATGCTGTTTGTAGTGCAGCCTGACCATATACTCTTAAGCGCATTATAACCTCGCGTTAAATGCTAACTTTGGGATGGCTGCACGGAAACATGTCGTGTTTGGTGTCAAACATCTTGGAATACTACCCCCCGCCAGTTCTGGCGGCGGGGGTAGCATTCCACCCCTCTAGGGGGAGAGACATGTACACACCGGTATACCCGGTACTGACTTTGCAAAGCCCTGGCATCACAAAATGGATGCTGCTGCCACAGACACGAGTCTGGCCTCCTGCTGCTGACCGAAACTCCGGCAGGGGAGGCCTGGACAATAGGTTTCCTGTCCCAGGGAGGTGTAACCACCTCCCCAGACAGGATAGTGTGTATTGGGGCTGGGCGGGAGCACTCTCTGGTGCTTTGAAGTCCTGCACTGGGGGCACATTTGGTGTCCCTGTGCATACCCCAGTTCAAACCGGCTCAGGGGCTTCCAGCCCCTGCTCTGGCACGAAACTGGACAAAGGGAAAGGGGTGTAACCACCCCTCTGCCCTGACCCTCCCATAGGTGGGTCCCCAGAGTATGTCCAACCCCCTAACTTGGTATAAGTATGGGACCCCAGTCCTTAGGACTTTAGATTTACCTGGACGAAACTCTGACACAGAATCCTGGACCTTCGACGCTCTACTTTAAGATTAGAGGACTGAAGAATCTCCCTTGGGGTCAAGGAGTGACTCCCCTGCTTGGCAGGCACCAAAGAAGCAATTGTCCTGTCTGTATCACTGAAGCTCCCGCCGGACGCCGAAGTCTTTGCATCACCAGAGGTGGATTTCCAGACTTCACCGAGGCTGCCCTGAGTCCCCAGCAAAGCTGAGGCCCGTAGCTGTCGTGGGTAATGTGGAACCGTGACCCCTGGACACCGAGCACATTTGCAAGTGCATCCTCTTCCTGGGCTCCCACGAAGTTGTGCTTTGGGCTCCGAGTGATACAAAAGGGGATGATGGACGGAACGCTTGAGCCAATCAAACACTCACCCCCAGTCAACTGATCTGGGTTTAATCCATCATCATTCTTTAGCTCACTCCACCACCCCAGTTCAGACATGGCCATATGCAAATCAGTCTGACCCTGTGCCTCATGGGAACAGTCCAGCCCGAACTGCCAAGCCATGTCTTCCCTGGACCGGAAACAAGCATCCTAGGACCGGTTTCTGGCATTTCAGCCGTCATCAGCCAGGCTTGCTTGAATCCAGTGGCAAAGTGAGCAAGGGACCCACGTCTGGGCATACCCCCGCCAACTTAGGGCGACCAAAGCGATACAAAAGGGGATGATGGACGGAACGCTTGAGCCAATCAAACACTCACCCCCAGTCAACTGATCTGGGTTTAATCCATCATCATTCTTTAGCTCACTCCACCACCCCAGTTCAGACATGGCCATATGCAAATCAGTCTGACCCTGTGCCTCATGGGAACAGTCCAGCCCGAACTGCCAAGCCATGTCTTCCCTGGACCGGAAACAAGCATCCTAGGACCGGTTTCTGGCATTTCAGCCGTCATCAGCCAGGCTTGCTTGAATCCAGTGGCAAAGTGAGCAAGGGACCCACGTCTGGGCATACCCCCGCCAACTTAGGGCGACCAAAGCGATACAAAAGGGGATGATGGACGGAACGCTTGAGCCAATCAAACACTCACCCCCAGTCAACTGATCTGGGTTTAATCCATCATCATTCTTTAGCTCACTCCACCACCCCAGTTCAGACATGGCCATATGCAAATCAGTCTGACCCTGTGCCTCATGGGAACAGTCCAGCCCGAACTGCCAAGCCATGTCTTCCCTGGACCGGAAACAAGCATCCTAGGACCGGTTTCTGGCATTTCAGCCGTCATCAGCCAGGCTTGCTTGAATCCAGTGGCAAAGTGAGCAAGGGACCCACGTCTGGGCATACCCCCGCCAACTTAGGGCGACCAAAGCGATACAAAAGGGGATGATGGACGGAACGCTTGAGCCAATCAAACACTCACCCCCAGTCAACTGATCTGGGTTTAATCCATCATCATTCTTTAGCTCACTCCACCACTCCAGTTCAGACATGGCCATATGCAAATCAGTCTGACCCTGTGCCTCATGGGAACAGTCCAGCCCGAACTGCCAAGCCATGTCTTCCCTGGACCGGAAACAAGCATCCTAGGACCGGTTTCTGGCATTTCAGCCGTCATCAGCCAGGCTTGCTTGAATCCAGTGGCAAAGTGAGCAAGGGACCCACGTCTGGGCATACCCGCGCCAACTTAGGGCGACCAAAGCGATACAAAAGGGGATGATGGACGGAAGCAGCTTGAGCCAATCAAACACTCACCCCCAGTCAACTGATCTGGGTTTAATCCATCATCATTCTTTAGCTCACTCCACCACCCCAGTTCAGACATGGCCATATGCAAATCAGTCTGACCCTGTGCCTCATGGGAACAGTCCAGCCCGAACTGCCAAGCCATGTCTTCCCTGGACCGGAAACAAGCATCCTAGGACCGGTTTCTGGCATTTCAGCCGTCATCAGCCAGGCTTGCTTGAATCCAGTGGCAAAGTGAGCAAGGGACCCACGTCTGGGCATACCCCCGCCAACTTAGGGCGACCAAAGCGATACAAAAGGGGATGATGGACGGAACGCTTGAGCCAATCAAACACTCACCCCCAGTCAACTGATCTGGGTTTAATCCATCATCATTCTTTAGCTCACTCCACCACCCCAGTTCAGACATGGCCATATGCAAATCAGTCTGACCCTGTGCCTCATGGGAACAGTCCAGCCCGAACTGCCAAGCCATGTCTTCCCTGGACCGGAAACAAGCATCCTAGGACCGGTTTCTGGCATTTCAGCCATCATCAGCCAGGCTTGCTTGAATCCAGTGGCAAAGTGAGCAAGGGACCCACGTCTGGGCATACCCCCGCCAACTTAGGGCGACCAAAGCGATACAAAAGGGGATGATGGACGGAACGCTTGAGCCAATCAAACACTCACTCCGAGTAGCCCCCGCCTCCAGCACCGACTGCACCGAAGATCACTGGCCTCCACTCCACGAGTGTCCCGTGAGCCAGCTCCAAGTGCGTCCACTCAAGGCTCCTTTGCAGTCGCTAGTCCATTGGCTAGTAGGTCCTCCCGAAGGCCAATCTTCTTCTGCTTGGGCTTCTCTGGTTGCTCCAGGCATGCCCTGACTTACCCTCACTGAGTGAGTCCCTCAGACCTTGCTGGTCTGCACCACCATCCTTCTTCTATTTCCACGAGACTTGCCGTTGCCAAGACTTGTTGGGTCCAATCTGGTCGCCAACACCTCAGCAATCGACAGACGTCATGGGACAGCTCGAATCCAGCTCCTGGTTGTCGTCGGCGCCTCCTGGAATTTGTGGCTGAAGAGTCAAGACGACCGCCAACCTACCTGAAGCACTCGCCATCGGTGGGCATCCGCTCATTGCCTTCCTGGTCACTGGCTAGTGACCCAGACTCTGTCCCCTCTGCTTTCAGGTTCTTCAGATCTTCGATCCACCTTTGGATCCACCCAAACACTTTCGACTTGGCCGCCAGCAGCACTTTGCAGCAGATCGCCTTTGAAAACAACGACGAAACCCGACCCCGAAAGACACCTATGCACCCGGCTTCCCTGGGTAAGGTAACTCGAGTACTACGGTGCTCCCGTGGGTATAGACTCTAGAACAACCCAGTTCTAAAAGGGTTTGCTCCAAGTCCTCCTCTAAGTGTCCCTTTTCTTTAAAATTCCAACCGCGACTTTCCCCATAGAAGTCAACGGCGATTCGCGGCTGTGTTCTCACACTGCACGCATCCCCCGTGGGTCCCCTGTGTCACTACCTTGGGTGGTTCCTTGGGGTCCAAGCACTTCTACAGGCTCTAGGCCCTGTGTCTAGCTCAGTCGTGGTTCTTATACCACTTTATTGGTATATGGTTTGGTACGCCCCTAGGGCTCAAACGTGTATTTGTGCTATTACTGTTGATAACTAACTTATAACTTATGTAATTCAAACTCTAGCCTCATAAAGAGACTAGAGGGGTGTGTTTAGCAATAAATACATATATTTTGAATATATACCTGGTGTGGTCCTCTTTCATTTGGTCACTCAAGAGATTATAGACTGGTAAAACAAGCTGCTTTACATTCCTTCAAGACTTAGCTGCTCTCCATAGCTACCACTAGGATAGCTTTCAATAAAGGTTGTCTTTAACCTATCTCCAATAAGGGGTTGTTTGGACTGGTGCAAGGTGCCCACTATAATTAGTGGACAGCATATACCAGGCCAACTTCTCACAGGGAGAAAAGGCAGTGTTGGGTCCCGGGTATAGAGACACGGCTGAAGTAAGATATGGGAAACAGAATAAGGGAAAGGGGGACCCCGTGAGAAGTTATAATTCAAAGAAGAGGGTTCATTCAGTCACTTCGGTATGCAATTCCGAAGGATTGTGGGACAGAGTGGTAGGGGAATAGCTGACAACAAAAGAGAGAAAGGAAATGTGAAGGGTGCTGTGCCTGGCATAAGCAGAAGGCATGATGTCACTTTAGAACAACCTGGGAGGAAAAGATGCTTAATGTTGGTACCAGCTCCGAGAAGCAAAATGTGTAGAGAAGGATACCATGGAAGTTATAGAAATTGGGTATATCTGGAACCCTGAGGAACGGGAACTGGTAAGAAGTGTAAGAGGAATTTAAAGCCTCTGAACCATTCAAACCTGTTACAAGCACTGACTGAATGTGGGAAAGAGGTGACAAAGGCCCTTTTCTACTCAGAACGGAGATGGTGGTGGGGGCAGATGAAGAATTAGAAAAGGAGGACATACGACTGGTACAGATGGTTGAGCTGGGACATAGGTGAGGTACCCTAGGAATAATAAAGCCCTGACCTCCCATGGAGGACTATGTCCGGACTAAGTACAGTATAGCCCCACAGGGACCCAGCACAGAAGAACATTTATGGATAGAAGAGAGTGTGGTATATGTGCAAACACAGCAAATACTGCCAAAGGATTGTTGCTGCAGAATCGTTTTGTGCCTCTACTTGATTCAAGGTTAAGTTGTGAGGATAATAGCTGGGGGCGATGAGTAATTTGGACTGGGGGGGCGGAGTCTTCGCACAGCCTGTTGGTCTTAATTAGAAATATAGAGGGCTATAGGAAATTCCAAGCCCAATATAGCTTCAATGAGGCATTGAGAAGCTATGAAATTATGTGCTTACAGCAGACCTGGCTTGGCGAAGTACCCGAGCAATTAGACAGAATTTTGATGCTTTCCAAAAATGCTGTGCACCTGGGCCCAGGACGGCCTCGGGTGGGTTGATTACTTTGGTCTCCGCAAACAAAAATAGCTAACAAAATAATCAAGTTGAAAGTTAAAAGCCGGTGGCTACAGGCCAGTCACATAGAGCTCTATAGTGGTCCCTAGGGGAAAAGACAAATAATTGTGGTCAATATATATTTTTCCATCCAGGGTATATAGTAGACAATGAAACCCATCTGGGATTGGTAGAACAAGATCTGGAGTCAATAGCAAATGTGAATCAGTTGATAAGGGTACTAGTGGATTTCAAACATAAATGAGACCCAGCTTTCTGTGACAAGACATACAAGGATTTGCCAACTGCTGCACGGGTACCACTGGCTGTCTCTCCTAGATCAAGCAGTTCAGTGTGAGATGAATTCCTTGTAAAACTCCTAGGATCCATAGGGCTTTTTTGTGTCAATGAACAGGTAGAAACTGACCATCCTGCAATCCAGACCTTCAGACTAGGCAATCAGGCCTTTCCAATTGATTATGGTATTATAAACGCCTAGCATTTTTCCAAGGTGGAAGGATTTGAAGTGCTGCAAATGAAGGGTAGTGATCATTGGCCCCTACAGGTAACACTTAGAGAAGAACAAAGGGGGCAAAGGGATAGAGCTGTCCATCTGCAGGTAGAATACCCTTGACGTATAAACACCTGCATACCTGATGTCAGTTTGAAACTGCTTAGTGACCTGATGGTAGATTATACGTTACCCAGCATGACAGTGGATTTGAATAATGTTTTAAAATGGCATGATCGGGTTGGTGGCGCAGGTGGTAAAGTATTTTAGGGTAAAATTCAAAGCAGGGCCTGTGATTTCAGAAAGTGAATACAACAAGATGGGCAAGAGGAATCGTTGGTTTAATAAAGAGTGTAGGAGTCCAAAATTAAGGGTCCAAAAAAATTGAGGAAAATCCATGATAAGGGAACAAGGGAGAGTCTCCTCATATCAAAACTCGAGCATAAAAAAAAGCTGAGTGAAAGGAAATTGGAGTTTTCATGCAAAAGTGACAAACTGTTTGAAGTGATAGGCACAAATAATATCATGAAAGTTTGGCAGCTGGTGCGTGATGGGAACGTGCAAGAGGAAATGAGGTATTTAGTAGGGGAAGACGAATGTATTAACCACCTAAGTACCCTATATTACAGCAACAATACAGAGGAGAATTTGAAGAGTATTGTTAGGGTTGATGCAGATATCAAGTCATATTTCTCCTTCCAAAAGATAAAAGAAAACATAAAGTCCCTTAAATTAACTAATGGTGAGGGCCAGATAACCTACCACCAGTCTTAATAAAAACTAATGTTGACTGACGTGCCAGTCTCTTTTATGTCACCTTCCAAAAGTTTTGGACTATGCACATTATCCTGAGGGTTGGAAAGGGGCAATAGTTAGGGCAATATATAAGAAGGATAAAGCCACACAGCCAAAGAATTATCTCTTGATTAGCTCACTGGATGATGGGGAAAAAGAATTTTCCAAAGTATTATTAGGCTTAATGAAGTCTTGTGTAGAGCAAAACAGCTTAATTCCAATGGAACAAGGAGGCTTCAAGGAAGGCCATTCAACAATAGGTCATTGCCTTAGTTTATGTTCAATGGCAAAGAAGGCAATTGAGTTACTGAGGCAGATTATTTTGTTGCTTTGTTGATTTCTGTGCCGCCTTTGAGGTAGTGGATCGTAAACTACTATGTGATATGCTAGGGAGGCTCAGCATCAACAAGGTGCTGCTCTCACTTATCCAAGAACTGCACAGCCAGAACTGGACTCGAGTGATCTTGGATACCTGTGGGACTTTATCAAAGAGTATCCAGATAAGGAATGGCCTATGGCAGGGCTGTGCTCTGTCCCCTTTAACGTTCTCCCTTTTGTTGTGTGACCTATCAAACACACTACACAAAGCCAGTGGCTTATGCCCTCAGATGTGCGGGACCCACATCTCTTGCCTATTATATGCTCATGATCTGGTGATAGTGAATATGGCAGAGTTGGGTCTCCAAAGGAAACAGGATGTCTTCCATGATTATTGCTTAAAGTAAAAACTTACAGTCAGCTTGGAGAAAAATAAAATATTGGTACTGGAGAAAGGAAAGGCGGCCTTTAAATGGCACCTGGTTGGGGACAAAGTTGATGTGGTTGACAAATATAAATATCTGGGTATGTGGTTTGATACCAAGTTAAATTGGAGAGATCACATAGGAGCATTAAAATCAACCACATTATCCTTGGTCTGGGGTCTAAAACAGTTTAGTTGGAAATACGGAGGGCCATCCTTACTCCCCATATTGTCGGCTTTTAATGCAATGGTATGAATCACTGACAAAATATCGAAGGTCAGAATATCGACCTACAGAAATATCGACACAAGAATATCGAAGTCAAGAATATCAACATCCTATCTACATTATGGTAAGTACAAAAATATCAAAAAAAAAATATCGATGTCAAAAATATTGTTAAAAATATCGTTTTTTATTTAAGTTAAAAAAGTAATGTAAAATAAAGTAAATAATACATATAATTAAAATAAACATAGTTAAAAATATTTTAAAATGTTTAAAAATTATAGGTAATATATATGTAATGTAAAAATAAATTAAACATATACATATAATATATAATATATATACTTACTAATACTTTTTAATAATTATTTTAATAACTTATAAATTTTTTTTAAATATCATATAAATTATAAATACATCTATACACATAAAACAATAATATAAATAAATATATAACAAATTAAAAAATAAAAATTATTTTTAATCTTTTAAAAATTAATTATACACTACATTAACTAAAATAATACAAAAAATATTAGATAGCGGAGGTAATAAAATTACTATTCCAACTCCAAACAGTGCAACAGTAGGGAAAATGTTGGATAGCGTAGGGGTAAAAAGTACTATTCCAACCCCAGTGAGTGCAACAGTAGGGAACATGTTGGATAGAGTAGGGGTAAACATTACTATTCCCACCCCAGTGAGTGCAACAGTAGGGAAAGTGTTGGATAGAGTAGGGGTAAAATTACTATTCCCACCCCAGTGAGTGCAACAGTAGGGAAAGTGTTGGATACCGTAGGGGTAAAAATTACTATTCCCACTCCAGTGAGTGCAACAGTAGGGAAAGTGTTGGATAGCGTAGGGGTAAAAATTACTATTCCCACTCCAGGGAGTGCAACAGTAGGGAAAGTGTTGGATAGCGGAGGGGTAAAAATTACTATTACCACTCCAGGGAGTGCAACAGTAGGGAAAGTGTTGGATAGCGTAGGGGTAAAAATTACTATTCCCACTACAGTGAGTGCAACAGTAGGGAAAGTGTTGGATAGCGTAGGGGTTAAAATTACCATTCCCACTCCAGTGAGTGCAACAGTAGGGAAAGTGTTGGATAGCGTAGGGGTAAAAATTACTATTCCCACTCCAGTGAGTGCAACAGTAGGGAAAGTGTTGGATAGCGTAGGGGTTAAATTAACATACTTATTAATTAAATAATTTTTGTAAAATAAATAACATATTAATAATTAATTAACTAAAAAATTAATAATAAATACCACTAAAATTAAATTAATGTTTACTTAAATAACATTAAATTACTTCCCACCCTATTCCCCCATAAACACACAACCCGCTACACATAAAAAAGAACACAATTAAATTACTATTCCTACTCCAGGGAGTGCAACAGTAGGGAAAGTGTTGGATAGCGTAGGGGTAAAAATTACTATTCCCACTCCAGGGAATGCAACAGTAGGGAAAATGTTGGATAGCGTAGGGGTAAAAAGTACTATGCCCACCCCAGTGAGTGCAACAGTAGGGAAAGTGTTGGATAGAGTAGGGGTAAACATTACTATTCCCACCCCAGTGAGTGCAACAGTAGGGAAAGTGTTGGATAGAGTAGGGGTAAAAATTACTATTCCCACCCCAGTGAGTGCAACAGTAGGGAAAGTGTTGGATAGCGTAGGGGTTAAAATTACTATTCCCACTCCAGGGAGTGCAACAGTAGGGAAAGTGTTGGATAGCGTAGGGGTAAAAATTACTATTCCCACTCCAGTGAGTGCAACAGTAGGGAAAGTGTTGGATAGCGTAGGGGTAAAAATGACTATTCCCACTCCAGTGAGTGCAACAGTAGGGAAAGTGTTGGATAGCGTAGGGGTAAAAATTACTATTCCCACTCCAGGGAGTGCAACAGTAGGGAAAGTGTTGGATAGCGGAGGGGTAAAAATTACTATTCCCACTCCAGGGAGTGCAACAGTAGGAAAAGTGTTGGATAGCGTAGGGGTAAAAATTACTATTCCTACTCCAGGGAGTGCAACAGTAGGGAAAGTGTTGGATAGCGTAGGGGTAAAAATTACTATTCCCACTCCAGTGAGTGCAACAGTAGGGAAAGTGTTGGATAGCGTAGGGGTAAAAATTACCATTCCCACTCCAGTGAGTGCAACAGTAGGGAAAGTGTTGGATAGCGTAGGGGTAAAAATTACTATTCCCACTCCAGTGAGTGCAACAGTAGGGAAAGTGTTGGATAGCGTAGGGGTTAAATTAACATACTTATTAATTAAATAATTTTTGTAAAATAAATAACATATTAATAATTAATTAACTAAAAAATTAATAATAAATACCAATAAAATTAAATTAATGTTTACTTAAATAACATTAAATTACTTCCCACCCTATTCCCCCATAAACACACAACCCGCTACACATAAAAAAGAACACAATTAATTTAATTATCAATTAATAAAAATTAATGACCAATTAATAATAAATTAACAATAAATTAATTAACAATAACAATAAATAAAAAATATTTTTTTATTAATTATAATTAATATAATTATAAATTATTCAATTAATAAAAATTAATTACCAATTAATAATTATTTGACAATAAATTAATTATCAATAACAAATAAAAACGTAATAATTAATTAATTATAATTAAATAACTTCCCACCCTATTCCCCTATAAACCCACAACCCTCTACACATAAAAATTAACATAATTAATTTAATTATCAATTAATCAATTATTAAAAGTTAATTATCAATTAATAGTTACTTAACAATAAATTAATTAACAATAACAATAAATAGAAAAAATAATTATAATTAATATAATGATAAATTAATCAATTAAAAAAAGAAAAATTACCAATTAATTAACAATAAATTAATAATCAATAACAATAAATAAAAACATATGAATTAATTAATTATAATTAAATTACTTCCGACCCTATTCCCCTATAAACTCACAACCCGCTCTGATACTAAAACGCAAAATTTACTTAAAAAAATTACTAATTTCTAAACATTTAATACATATATTTAAAAATAATAAAAATACATTACAAAAAATGTTAAACATACATATAAAATACATACTAAAATACATAACACTAATATAAATATCGATATTATTAACAACGATATTTTTGCTAACGATATTACTTACTTCGATATTACTTACTTCGATATTACTTACTTCGATATAAAAAAACGATATTACTTACCGTAAGGTCGATATTCTGATCACCGATATTCTTGACATCGATATTCTGTCCCTACAATATTAAAAACTCGGTATTAGTGTAGGTCGATATAAAAAAATCGATATTTTGACTGCGCACCCAATGGTATACCCACAATTCCAGTGTGGAGTGGGAGTGCGAGCCCTAGGTGGTAGACTGGACTGGAATCCCGAGGAGGGTAAATTTATAAAACGGTTCCTGGTTCTCCCACCGTCAAGCATGATACAGGCCATAAGGGTAGAATGTCAACTTACAGGCTGGAGCTATCAGGGGCTGCAAGCTACGCTAAACTTTTGGCAGGGATTGAATGGGGAAGGTAACTCTAAAATATCATACCTCTGCAAAATAAAGATAGAAGAAAGTGAACTGAATTGGGCCCTTCAAGTTAAATGTATACTAGGAAAGCTCTGTCCTAAATTGTCATTATTACCAGATTGGTGGAAGGAAGGGCAATTGATCCCCAAGCAGGAATTACGTGCCATCATAAGGAATAACATGAGAGAGGAGGACCTGCTTTAGTTGGGGGGAAACCATCTCCCCAGTTTCTGGTTAAAGGCTGGAATAATGACGTTGCATTTCCTTATATTGATTCCTTGTCAATCCCCAAGCTAAGGAACGCTGTGCTAAGATTTTAAGTTTGTCTAAATCCATGTTATGTAGATATAAAGATAAAAGCAGAAATGAGAGATGAGAGATGAGAGATGAGCAGGGCTTGAGTACATGTGGACTGAAAGTAAAATGTAGAGGGCTTCATATTTTAAAAGACTGTTTGTAGTTTTTAGATGAACGGAAAGAGTTTTTAAAGCCAGTTTTTAGCACCAACAGAATTATTAATCAGGATCAAGCCATCAGTCTACTGATAAATATGAGTAGCTTAAATGTTGTATGTGCAATAGGGAGATTTGTAAGTGCAATAGAGGAATCCCTAAAAGCGCTGCTAAATAAAATGCAAGGGACTAGTGCGGTGGTATAAGACTTTTTATCAATTGATCTGTTGTTAAATTTGTGTGGATATAGATGTAGCGCTTTTAAACATTTTCATATGTGGAATGTTTCAGGAGGTAGTTATGTATGTAATCATGCTGATGTTTATAGACCATGGTCTGAATAAACAAAATTCTGAATCTGATCTGAGAATGCACAATTTCCAGTAGCATAACCTCATTTTCAAACCTGTCAAGGAAAGCGGGATTTTATGAAAATAATGGACCTAGTATTGTGTATATGAATGATATACATCCTACAATACCTTCATGTGCATAGTTGAGGGAACGATCGTGACAACTGTACATTTGATATGTTTTCCCTAAGAATGACAAGCTTCTGTTGTGTGATCATGTTAAATTGACTTGTATTGAGACAAATTTTGTGTATATATATATATATATACACAAAATTTGTCTCAATATAAGTCAATCAATAATCGACCTAATATATATATATATACGGCACGTTTTGTCAATAATGAAATGAATTGATTCGCATAATTTTGCTTTAAGGTAACCAAGCGCATGCATTTAATGGTAACAGATACATGAAACTACCAGTCTGTTTTCACTATCATTTAACACAGAGGGGTCGATTCCAATCCCGGTCGGAGGCGCACCTAATACCATTCGGCCGGGGAAAAAGCCAGGCGAATGCCTGTTTCCCGACCGATTCGCACATATGTCCGAACGAGCAAGTACAATGCGCCCAACTGCCCAAATCCCGACCCAGTCGTACTCACCCAATACAGGTCCTGTTCTCCGACCGAGGCGGATCCGGAAACGCAGAATCGAGTCGCAAGGAAGCCAAAATGCAGCCCCGTCCGGCCGGACAAGTACGATGCGCCCTCCGTACACGCCGAACCCGTCGCTACGCACGTCAAAGCATCCGGGAGAGGCGTACATAAGCTCCGATTCGCGCCACAAGACGATCCACGGCTACGAGACGAACACGCCAGCGACGAGGACGAGGCGAAGCAAAGAGAAAGACAAACGAGACGAACCAACCATGAATCCCATCGTGCCGATCCTACCAATATTCTACATCTATTACCGTAACTGGCACGGACGCGTACGCGCAGAAGGTAAGTCAGACACCCACCACACAAACAAACCACACGTACCCGACATATCACACACACACATAGGGATGCAGAAATTACTTACACCAGCAACAGCAGCACCATAGGGGCGGGATGGCTATCACCAATGCCACATAAACAACATAGGGTCCTGGATGCCAACCACTAACACCACCCCTACCCAGGGGGTGCTAGATGCCTGTCACTACTACCACCTCTACCCATGGGGGGCTGGATGCCTACCACCACTACCACCCCTACACAGGGGGTGCCAGATGCCTACCACTACCACCACCCCTACCCAGGGGGTGCCAGATGCCTACCACTACTACCATCCCTACCCATGGGGGGCAGGATGCCTGTCACTACTAGCACCGATAACCCATGGGGGCTGGATGCCTACCACCACTACCACCCCTACTCAGAGGGTGCCAGATGCCTACCACTACCATTACCCCTACCCAGGGGGTGCTGGATGCCTACCCCTACCATCACCCCTACCCAGGGGGTGCTAGAAGCCTGTCACTACTACCACCTCCACCCAGGGGTTGCTGGATGCCTGTCACTACTACCACCTCTACCCATGGGGGGCTGGGTGCCTACCACCACTACCACCCCTACCCAGGGGGTGCCAGATGCCTACCACTACCACCACCCCTACCCTTTGGGTGCCAGATGCCTGTCACTACTACCACCTCTACCCAGGGGGCGCTGGATGCCTGTCACTACTACCACCTCTACCCATGGGGGGCTTGATGCCTACCACCACTACCACCCCTACTCAGGGGGTGCCAGATGCCTACCACTACCACCACCCCTACCCAGGGGGTGCTAGATGCCTACCCCTACCATCACCCCTACCCAGGGGGTGCTAGATGCCTGTCACTACAACCACCTCTACCCATGGGGAGCTGGATGCCTACCACCACTACCACCCCTACCCAGGGGGTGCCAGATGCCTACCACTACCACCACCACTTCCCAGGGGGTGCCAGATGCCTGTCACTACTACCACCTCTACCCAGGGGGTGCTGGATGCCTGTCACTACTACCACCTCTACCCATGGGGGGCTGGATGCCTACCACCACTACCACCCCTACTCAGGGGGTGCCAGATGCCTACCACTACCACCACCCTACCCAGGGGGTGCCAGATGCCTACCACTACCACCACCCCTACCCAGGGGGTGCTAGATGCCTACCCCTACCATCACCCCTACCCAGGGGGTGCTAGATGCCTGTCACTACTACCACCTCTACCCATGGGGGCTGGATCCCTGCCACCGCTACCACCCCTACTCAGGGGTGCCAGATGCCTACCACTACCACCACCCCTACCCAGGGGTGCTAGATGCCTACCCCTACCATCACCCCTACCCAGGGGTGCTAGATGCCTGTCACTACTACCACCTCTACCCATGGGGGCTGGATGCCTACCACCACTACCACCCCTACTCAGGGGGTGCCAGATGCCTACCACTACCACCACCCCTACCCAGGGGGTGCTAGATGCCTACCCCTACCATCACCCCTACCCAGGGGGTGCTAGATGCCTGTCACTACAACCACCTCTACCCATGGGGAGCTGGATGCCTACCACCACTACCACCCCTACCCAGGGGGTGCCAGATGCCTACCACTGCCACCACCCCTTCCCAGGGGGTGCCAGATGCCTGTCACTACTACCACCTCTACCCAGTGGGTGCTGGATGCCTGTCACTACTACCACCTCTACCCATGGGGGGCTGGATGCCTACCACCACTACCACCCCTACTCAGGGGGTGCCAGATGCCTACCACTACCACCACCCTACCCAGGGGTGCCAGATGCCTACCACTACCACCACCCCTACCCAGGGGGTGCTAGATGCCTACCCCTACCATCACCCCTACCCAGGGGGTGCTAGATGCCTGTCACTACTACCACCTCTACCCATGGGGGCTGGATCCCTGCCACCGCTACCACCCCTACTCAGGGGGTGCCAGATGCCTACCACTACCACCACCCCTACCCAGGGGTGCTAGATGCCTACCCCTACCATCACCCCTACCCAGGGGTGCTAGATGCCTGTCACTACTACCACCTCTACCCATGGGGGGCTGGATGCCTACCACCACTACCACCCCTACTCAGGGGTGCCAGATGCCTACCACTACCACCTCCCTACCCAGGGGGTGCCAGATGCCTACCACTACTACCACCCCTACCCATGGGGGGCAGGATGCCTGTCACTACTATCACCTCTACCCATGGGGGCTGGATGCCTACCACCACTACCACCCCTACTCAGGGGTGCCAGATGCCTACCACTACCACCACCCCTACCCAGGGGGTGCTAGATGCCTACCCCTACCATAACCCCTACCCAGGGGGTGCTAGATGCCTGTCACTACTACCACCTCTACCCATGGGGGCTGGATGCCTACCACCACTACCACCCCTACTCAGGGGTGCCAGATGCCTACCACTACCACCACCCCTACCCAGGGGGTGCCAGATGCCTACCACTACAACCACCCCTACCCAGGGGGTGCTAGATGCCTACCCCTACCATCACCCCTACCCAGGGGGTGCTAGATGCCTGTAACTACTACCACCTCTACCCATGGGGGCTGGATGCCTACCACCACTACCACCCCTACTCAGGGGTGCCAGATGCCTACCACTACCACCACCCCTACCCAGGGGTGCCAGATGCCTACCACTACTACCACCCCTTCCCATGGGGGGCAGGATGCCTGTCACTACTACCACCTCTACCCATGGGGGCTGTATGCCTACCACCACTACCACCCCTACTCAGGGGGTGCCAGATGCCTACCACTACCACCACCCCTACCCAGGGGTGCTAGATGCCTACCCCTACCATCACCCCTACCCAGGGGTGCTAGATGCCTGTCACTACTACCACCTCCACCCAGGGGTTGCTGGATGCCTGTCACTACTACCACCTCTACCCATGGGGGCTGGATGCCTACCACCACTACCACCCCTACCCAGGGGTGCCAGATGCATACCACTACCACCACCCCTACCCAGGGGTGCCAGATGCCTGTCACTACTACCACCTCTACCCATGGGGGGCTGGGTGCCTACCACCACTACCACCCCTACTCAGGGGTGCCAGATGCCTACCACTACCACCACCCCTACCCAGGGGGTGCCAGATGCCTACCACTACCACCACCCCTACCCAGGGAGTACTAGATGCCTACCCCTACCATCACCCCTACCCAGGGGGTGCTAGATGCCTGTCACTACTACCACCTCTACCCAGGGGGTGCTGGATGCCTGTCACTACTACCACCTCTACCCATGGGGTGCCAGATGCCTACCACTACCACCACCCCTACCCAGGGGGTGCTAGAAGCCTACCCCTACCACCACCCCTAACCATGGGGGGCAGGATGCCTACCACCAACAACACCCCCACTCATAGGATGGGTAATGCATGACACAACAAGCACACACCAACATAAGGAATGCAACAAAAAGACATCCCCCCAACACCATGACAAGCGTGTGTAGACTGTGTCAAATGCCTACAACACTGAACATGACTTTGAACATACAATGTGACCCCCTATCACATGTGTCACACATAAATGTGTGTGGCCCCCACAATGCAAGCAGACCATGACCACTGTGGCAATGGGGTCCAACCCCCATCATCACAGTGACCAAAAGGTAAGTGTGGGGTCCATAGCTGAAGCACATTTTGAACATTGTGGCAATGGGGTCCAACCCCCATCATCACAGTGACCAAAAGGGAAGGTTGGGGTCCATAGCTGAAGCACATTTTGAACATTGTGGCAATGGGGTCTAAACCCCCATCATCACAGTGACCAAAATGTAAGTGTGGGGCCCATAGCTGAAGCACATCTTGAACATTGTGGCAATGGGGTCCAACCCCCATCATCACAGTGACCAAAAGGTAAGTGTGGGGTCCATAGCTGAAGCACATTTTGAACATTGTGGCAATGGGGTCTAAACCCCCATCATCACAGTGACCAAAATGTAAGTGTGGGGCCCATAGCTGAAGCACATCTTGAACATTGTGGCAATGGGGTCTCAACCCAAAACACACAAGATGATGGATGGAATGCTGCACATTGGCAAACATTCACCCCCAGTCACAGATCTGGGTTTAATCCATCGTTATTTTGCTTCACCACGCCACCCCAGTTCAGACATAGCCATATGCAAATCAGTCTTGACCCTGTGCCTCATGGGAACAGTCCAGACCGAACTGCCAAGCCATGTCTTCCCTGGACCGGAATCAAGCATCCTAGGACCGGTTTCGGGCTTTCAGCCCTCATCAGCCAGGATAGCTTGACTCCAGTGGCATAGTGAGCACGGGACCCACGTTTGGGCATACCCTTCCCACTTAGGGCGAAATGCAAAACACACAAGATGATGGACGGAATGCTGCACATTGGCAAACATTCACCCCCAGTCACAGATCTGGGTTTAATCCATTGTTATTTTGCTTCACCACGCCACCCCAGTTCAGACATAGCCATATGCAAATCAGTCTTGACCCTGTGCCTCATGGGAACAGTCCAGACCGAACTGCCAAGCCATGTATTCCCTGGACCGGAATCAAGCATCCTAGGACCGGTTTCGGGCTTTCAGCCCTCATCAGCCAGGATAGCTTGACTCCAGTGGCATAGTGAGCACGGGACCCACGTCTGGGCATAACCTTCCCACTTAGGGCGAAATGCAAAACACACAAGATGATGGACAGAATGCTGCACATTGGCAAACATTCACCCCCAGTCACAGATCTGGGTTTAATCCATCGTTATTTTGCTTCACCACGCCACCCCAGTTCAGACATAGCCATATGCAAATCAGTCTTGACCCTGTGCCTCATGGGAACAGTCCAGACCGAACTGCCAAGCCATGTCTTCCCTGGACCGGAATCAAGCATCCTAGGACCGGTTTCGGGCTTTCAGCCCTCATCAGCCTGGATAGCTTGACTCCAGTGGCATAGTGAGCACGGGACCCACGTCTGGGAATACCCTTCCCACTTAGGGCGAAATGCAAAACACACAAGATGATGGACGGAATGCTGCACATTGGCAAACATTCACCCCCAGTCACAGATCTGGGTTTAATCCATCGTTATTTTGCTTCACCACGCCACCCCAGTTCAGACATAGCCATATGCAAATCAGTCTTGACCCTGTGCCTCATGGGAACAGTCCAGACCGAACTGCCAAGCCATGTCTTCCCTGGACCGGAATCAAGCATCCTCGGACCGGTTTCGGGCTTTCAGCCCTCATCAGCCCGGATAGCTTGACTCCAGTGGCATAGTGAGCACGGGACCCACGTCTGGGCATACCCTTCCCACTTAGGGCGAAATGCAAAACACACAAGATGATGGACGGAATGCTGCACATTGGCAAACATTCACCCCCAGTCACAGATCTGGGTTTAATCCATCGTTATTTTGCTTCACCACGCCACCCCAGTTCAGACATAGCCATATGCAAATCAGTCTTGACCCTGTGCCTCATGTGAACAGTCCAGACCGAACTGCCAAGCCATGTCTTCCCTGGACCGGAATCAAGCATCCTAGGACCGGTTTCGCGCTTTCAGCCCTCATCAGCCAGGATAGCTTGACTCCAGTGGCATAGTGAGCACGGGACCCACGTCTGGGCATACCCTTCCCACTTAGGGCGAAATGCAAAACACACAAGATGATGGACGGAATGCTGCACATTGGCAAACATTCACCCCCAGTCACAGATCTGGGTTTAATCCATCGTTATTTTGCTTCACCACGCCACCCCAGTTCAGACATAGCCATATGCAAATCAGTCTTGACCCTGTGCCTCATGGGAACAGTCCAGACCGAACTCCCAAGCCATGTCTTCCCTGGACTGGTATCAAGCATCCTAGGACTGGTTTCGGGCTTTCAGCCCTCATCAGCCAGGATAGCTTGACTCCAGTGGCATAGTGAGCACGGGACCCACGTCTGGGCATACCCTTCCCACTTAGGGCGAAATGCAAAACACACAAGATGATGGACGGAATGTTGCACATTGGCAACCATTCACCCCCAGTCACAGATCTGGGTTTAATCCATCGTTATTTTGCTTCACCACGCCACCCCAGTTCAGACATAGCCATATGCAAATCAGTCTTGACCCTGTGCCTCATGGGAACAGTCCAGACCGAACTGCCAAGCCATGTCTTCCCTGGACCGGAATCAAGCATCCTAGGACCGGTTTTGGGCTTTCAACCCTCATCAGCCAGGATAGCTTGACTCCAGTGGCATAGTGAGCACGGGACCCACGTCTGGGCATACCCTTCCCACTTAGGGCGAAATGCAAAACACACAAGATGATGGACAGAATGCTGCACATTGGCAAACATTCACCCCCAGTCACAGATCTGGGTTTAATCCATCGTTATTTTGCTTCACCACGCCACCCCAGTTCAGACATAGCCATATGCAAATCAGTCTTGACCCTGTGCCTCATGGGAACAGTCCAGACCGAACTGCCAAGCCATGTCTTCCCTGGACCGGAATCAAGCATCCTAGGACCGGTTTCGGGCTTTCAGCCCTCATCAGCCAGGATAGCTTTACTCCAGTGGCATAGTGAGCACGGGACCCACGTCTGGGCATACCCTTCCCACTTAGGGCGAAATGCAAAACACACAAGATGATGGACGGAATGCTACACATTGGCAAACATTCACCCCCAGTCACAGATCTGGGTTTAATCCATCGTTATTTTGCTTCACCACGCCACCCCAGTTCAGACATAGCCATATGCAAATTAGTCTTGACCCTGTGCCTCATGGGAACAGTCCAGACCGAACTGCTAAGCCATGTCTTCCCTGGACCGGAATCAAGCATTCTAGGACCGGTTTCGGGCTTTCAGCCCTCATCAGCCAGGATAGCTTGACTCCAGTGGCATAGTGAGCACGGGACCCACGTCTGGGCATACCCTTCCCACTTAGGGCGAAATGCAAAACACACAAGATGATGGACGGAATGCTGCACATTGGCAAACATTCACCCCCAGTCACAGATCTGGGTTTAATCCATCGTTATTTTGCTTCAGCACGCCACCCCAGTTCAGACATAGCCATATGCAAATCAGTCTTGACCCTGTGCCTCATGGGAACAGTCCAGACCGAACTGCCAAGCCATGTCTTCCCTGGACCGGAATCAAGCATCCTAGGACCGGTTTCGGGCTTTCAGCCCTCATCAGCCAGGATAGCTTGACTCCAGTGGCATAGTGAGCACGGGACCCACGTCTGGGCATACCCTTCCCACTTAGGCGAAATGCAAAACACACAAGATGATGAACGGAATGCTGCACATTGGCAAACATTCACCCCCAGTCACAGATCTGGGTTTAATCCATCGTTATTTTGCTTCACCACGCCACCCCAGTTCAGACATAGCCATATGCAAATCAGTCTTGACCCTGTGCCTCATGGGAACAGTCCAGACCGAACTGCCAAGCCATGTCTTCCCTGGACCGGAATCAAGCATCCTAGGACCGGTTTCGGGCTTTCAGCCCTCATCAGCCAGGATAGCTTGACTCCAGTGGCATAGTGAGCACGGGGGCCCAAGTCTGGGCATACCCTTCCCACTTAGGGCGAAATGCAAAACACACAAGATGATGGACGGAATGCTGCACATTGGCAAACATTCACCCCCAGTCACAGATCTGAGTTTAATCCATCGTTATTTTGCTTCACCACGCCACCCCAGTTCAGACATAGCCAAATGCAAATCAGTCTTGACCCTGTGCCTCATGGGAACAGTCCAGACCGAACTGCCAAGCCATGTCTTCCTGGACCGGAATCAAGCATCCTAGGACCGGTTTCGGGCTTTCAGCCCTCATCAGCCAGGATAGCTTGACTCCAGTGGCATAGTGAGCACGGGACCCACGTCTGGGCATACCCTTCCCACTTAGGGCGAAATGCAAAACACACAAGATGATGGACGGAATGCTGCACATTGGCAAACATTCACCCCCAGTCACAGATCTGGGTTTAATCCATCGTTATTTTGCTTCACCACGCCACCCCAGTTCAGACATAGCCATATGCAAATCAGTCTTGACCCTGTGCCTCATGTGAACAGTCCAGACCGAACTGCCAAGCCATGTCTTCCCTGGACCAGAATCAAGCATCCTAGGACCGGTTTCGGGCTTTCAGCCCTCATCAGCCAGGATAGCTTGACTCCAGTGGCATAGTGAGCACGGGACCCACGTCTGGGCATACCCTTCCCACTTAGGGCGAAATGCAAAACACACAAGATGATGGACGGAATGCTGCACATTGGCAAACATTCACCCCCAGTCACAGATCTGGGTTTAATCCATCGTTATTTTGCTTCACCACGCCACCCCAGTTCAGACATAGCCATATGCAAATCAGTCTTGACCCTGTGCCTCATGGGAACAGTCCAGACCGAACTCCCAAGCCATGTCTTCCCTGGACCGGTATCAAGCATCCTAGGACCGGTTTCGGGCTTTCAGCCCTCATCAGCCAGGATAGCTTGACTCCAGTGGCATAGTGAGCACGGGACCCACGTCTGGGCATACCCTTCCCACTTAGGGCGAAATGCAAAACACACAAGATGATGGACGGAATGCTGCACATTGGCAAACATTCACCCCCAGTCACAGATCTGGGTTTAATCCATCGTTATTTTGCTTCACCACGCCACCCCAGTTCAGACATAGCCATATGCAAATCAGTCTTGACCCTGTGCCTCATGGGAACAGTCCAGACCGAACTGCCAAGCCATGTCTTCCCTGGACCGGAATCAAGCATCCTAGGACCGGTTTCGGGCTTTCAACCCTCATCAGCCAGGATAGCTTGACTCCAGTGGCATAGTGAGCACGAGACCCACGTCTGGGCAT
>CAWUFW010023652.1:0-72017 GCA_963921515.1 Calotriton arnoldi | reverse complement strand
TCCATGGGACAAGCATGAGAAAATAGTGTTCTCTCAAACATGATTCATGATATCCCAGCAGAAGGTTTTTCACATGGTAAAATCACCTTAGAATACACCACAATTCCTAAAATTAGTATGGTACCATCAACAAATAAATTCTAATGTAACTAAAGCCTGTTATCACCCTTTATACTTCTCCTTTGGTGACCCTCAAAATCTTCTATTCACTACAATGCATTTCAATGAGGTACTATCATTTATATTGGTCCCAAGATGGCTGCCAGCAATTCCAGGATGAAGTGCTGACAGCCAATCAGATCTCACGATGACATGTGTGGTTAGGCTCCGCCCAGATATATATGTGACTTTACTTTTGATTTTCTCAGGAACTACTGAACGGATTTACACCATTTAAGCAAAGGCACGACACTGAACCAAGGGCTACCTCCTTGCCAAATTTGGTGTAATTCCGTTCAGCAGTTCGGGCTGTAGCTGCGACTAAAGGTTCCTATGGAAAAATGAATGGGGAAAACGCGTTTTGGGACCCCCTTTTCTCGGCCCCCGCTTGACGTATCACCCGAGACTTTCAGGATAGGAGCGGACCGGAGCGCCCCAACAAGTTGGAAACTTTCGCGAAGATTCGTCAACCAGCGCCAACGTTATTTCAAATAGAATGTCGAGGATTTCCTATGGATAATAGGTTTTAACTATAACTATCTACTGGCGACCGCCAGTAGATAATTATCTACTGGCGGTCGCCAGTAGATAGTTATAGTTAGGACCTATTTTCCATAGGAAATCCGCGACATTCTATTTGAAATAACTCTTGCGTCGGTTGACGAATCTTGCGAAATTTTCAAACTTTATGGCCCGCTCCGGTCCGCTCCTACCCTGAAAGTTTCAGGGTTATTCGTCAAGCGGGGCCGAGAATAAAGGGGGTCCCAAAACGTGTTTTCCCATTCATTTTCCCATAGGAAACTTTAGCCACGGCTACAGCCCGAACTGCTGAACGGAATTGCACAAAATTTGGCAAAGAGGTAGTTCTTGGTTCAGAAAGAACCCTTTTGTTAAATGGTGTAAATCCGTTCAGTAGTTGCGGAGAAATTAAAAAATAAGAGTCAAAAATCAATTTCCCATAGGAAACTTTATGCAAGGCTACAGCCCGAACTGCTGAACGGAATTACACCAAATTTGGCAAAGAGGTAATTCTTGGTTCAGAAAGAACCCTTTTGTTAAATGGTGTAAATCCGTTCAGTAGTTGCTGAGAAAATCAAAAGTAAAAACACATATATATCTGGGCGGAGCCTAACCACACATGTCATCGTGAGATCTGATTGGCTGTCAGCACTTCATCCTGGAATTACTGGCAGCCATCTTGGGACCAATATAAATGATAGTACCCCATTGAAATGCATTGTAGTGAATCGAAGATTTTGAGGGTTACCAAAAGGAGAACTATAAAGGGTGATAACAGACTTTAGTTACATTAGAATTCATTTGTTGATGGTACCATACTAATTTCAGGAATTGTGGTGTGTTCTAAGGTGATTTTACCCTGTGAAAACCCTTCTGCTGGGATATCATGAATCATGTTTGAGAGAAAACTATTTTCACATGCTTGTCCCATACAGTTTTGGAAGGTGCTCCAGAAGCTAAAATGAGAGCATATTTTCTGTAAATTCACATTATCTTTCTCAGTCATGTGAGAATGAAGTCTGACATTCTCAGTAAAACATGTACATCCAACAAGGGCAGAGACTGTCAGTTGATTCCTTTGTGTTCTACTGCAGCTTCCCAGAGTGTTCTAAAGAACAACTAGAGTGCTAACAGCCTTACTTATGACAAAAGTATGGCACACCTGAAGCCATCTTGATTGGAATAAACTGGTAACACTTAAAACATTTAATTTAAAAAGGAACAAAATGATGGGGTTCATCTTGTCATAGAAATTATGGTTAGTGCTCTGGAAAGAAAAATTAGGACATGTTTCAAGTGTGATCTCAAATATCTTCCTGTTATATTTCAACAGGAGCAGCCTGTCAGTTGATGCCTTTGTGTTCTACTGCAGCTTCCCAGAGTGTTCTAAAGAACAACTAGAGCGCTAACAGTCTTACTTATGACAAAAGTATGGCACACCTGAAGCCATCTTGATTGGAATAAACTGGTAACACTTAAAACATTTAATTTAAAAGGAACAAAATGATGGGGTTCATTTTGTCATAGAAATTATGGTTAGTGCTGTAGAAAGAAAAATTAGGACATGTTTCAAGTGTGATCTCAAATATCTTCCTGTTATATTTCAACAGGAGCAGCCTGTCAGTTGATGCCTTTGTGTTCTACTGCAGCTTCCCAGAGTGTTCTAAAGAACAACTAGAGCGCTAACAGTCTTACTTATGACAAAAGTATGGCACACCTGAAGCCATCTTGATTGGAATAAACTGGTAACACTTAAAACATTTAATTTAAAAAGGAACAAAATGAAGGGGTTAATTTTGCCATATAAATTATGGTTAGTGCTGTAGAAAGAAAAATTAGGACATGTTTTAAGTGAGATCTCAAATCCTCTTCTATTTCATTAGAAAATTCTGACATGCAGACTGAAACAATCACTTTCAATACCAGCAGTAGACTTCCAGTTAACTCCTTGGTGAGCAGTAGCTTTACTACAGTGATCTAATGAACAACTAGAATAATAACATTCTGAATTTATGGCAAATGTGTGACACATCTGAATGCCTTCTTGATGGAATCAAAGTAAAAACTGAAAGCATTTCCTACTGAGGAGACTGCAGTAAATGAGGAAATTAGGAAACTTCATAACAAAGAAGTCTTCCAAGATGGCCACCAGTGAAAAAAGAGCCCAAATGTAGCACACATATTACCCAGATGTAGCCCACATATAGCCCAATGACAAAAGTGTGCAAAACACTTTTTATTTTTAGTTTTTTTGCAGTTTTATGTAGTGCAGACTGGTCAGGTATTGGAGCGTTGCATCTTAAAACATGACCCCCTACACTACAAAAACACCACTGCACTACCCTAAACCCTAAAACACTACCCCAGCACGACCCCCTACACTACACAAGCACAACTGCACTATCCTAAACCCTAAAACACTACCCCAGCATGACCCCCTACACTACACAAACACCACTGCACTACCCTAAACCCTAAAACACTACCCCAACACCACTGCACTAACCTAAATACTAAAACACTACCCCAGCACGACCCCCTACACTACCCAAACACCACTGCACTACCCTAAAACATGACCCCCTACACTACACAAACACCACTGCACTACCCTAAACCCTAAAACACTACCCCCAGCATGACCCCCTACACTACACAAGCACCACTGCACTACCCTAAAACACTACCCCAGCATGACCCCCTACACTACACAAACACCACTGCACTACCTTAAACCCTAAAACACTACCCCCAGCACGACCCCTACACTACCCAAACACCACTGCACTAACCTAAATCCTAAAACACTACCCCCAGCACGACCCCCTACACTACCCAAACACCACTGCACTACCCTAAAACATGACCCCTACACTACACAAACACCACTGCACTACCCTAAACCCTAAAACACTACCCCAGGACGACCCCCTACACTACAGAAGCACCACTGCACTACCCTAAACCCTAAAACACTACCCCCAGCACGACCCCCTACACTGCCCGAACACCACTGCACTGCCCTAAACCCTGAAACACCAGCCCCTGCATGACCCCCTACACTGCCCGAACACCACTGCACTGTCCTAAACCCTGAAACACATACCCTAGCACGACCCCCTACACTGCCCAAACACCACTGCACTGCCCTAAACCCTGAAACACCACCCCCTTCACGACCCCCTACACTGCCCGAACACCACTGCACTGCCCTAAACCCTGAAACACCACTCCCAGCACGCCCCCTACACTGCCCGAACACCACTGCACTGCCCTAAACCCTGAAACACTACCCCCAGCAAGACCTCCTACACTGTCCGAACACCACTGCACTGCCCTAAACCCTGAAACATCACCCACAGCAAGACCCCTACACTGCCCGAACACCACTGCCCTAAACCCTTAAACACCACCCCAGCACGACCCCCTACACTGCCCGAACACCACTGCACTGCCCTTAGCCCTGAAACACCACCCCCTGCACGACCCCCTACACTGCCCGAACACTACTGCACTGCCCTAAACCCTGAAACACCATCCCCAGCACGACCCCCTACACTGCACGAACACCACTGCACTGCCCTAAACCCTGAAACACTACCCCCAGCAAGACCCCCTACACTGCCCGAACACCACTGCACTGCCCTAAACCCTGAAACATCACCCCCAGCAAGACCCCCTACACTGCCCGAACACCACTGCCCTAAACCCTGAAACACCACCCCCAGCAAGACCCCCTACACTGCCCGAACACCACTGCACTGCCCTAAACCCTGAAACACCAGCCCCAGCATGACCCCTACACTGCCCGAACACCACTGCACTGCCCTAAACCCTGAAACACCACCCCCTGCACGACCCCCTACACTGCCCGAACACCACTGCACTGCCCTAAACCCTGAAACACCACCCCCAGCACGACCCCCTACACTGCCCAAACACCACTGCACTGCCCTAAACCCTAAAACACCACCCCCTGCATGATCCCCTACACTGCCCGAACACTACTACACTGCCCTAAACCCTGAAACACCACCGCCAGCACGACCCCTACACTGCACGAACACCACTGCACTGCCCTAAACCCCGAAACACTCACCCCAGCAAGACCCCCTACACTGCCCAAACACCACTGCACTGCCCTAAACCCTGAAACATCACCCCCAGCAAGACCCCCTACACTGCCCGAACACCACTGCCCTAAACCCTGAAACACCACCCCCAGCAAGACCCCCTACACTGCCCGAACACCACTGCACTGCCCTAAACCCTGAAACACCAGCCCCAGCACGACCCCTACACTGCCCGAACACCACTGCACTGCCCTAAACCCTGAAACACCACCCCTGCATGACCCCCTACACTGCCCGAACACCACTGCACTGCCCTAAACCCTGAAACACCACCCCCAGCACGACCCCTACACTGCCCGAACACCACTGCACTGCCCTAAACCCTAAAACACCACCCCTGCACGATCCCCTACACTGCCCGAACACTACTGCACTGCCCTAAACCCTGAAACACCACCGCCAGCACGACCCCCTACACTGCATGAACACCACTGCACTGCCCTAAACCCCGAAACACTACCCCCAGCAAGACCCCCTACACTGCCCGAACACCACTGCACTGCCCTAAACCCTGAAACATCACCCCCAGAAAGACCCCCTACACTGCCCGAACACCACTGCCCTAAACCCTGAAACACCACCCCAGCAAGACCCCCTACACTGCCCGTACACCACTGCACTGCCCTAAACCCTGAAACACCACCCCCAGCATGACCCCTACACTGCCCGAACACCACTGCACTGCCCTAAACCCTGAAACACCACCCCCAGCACGACCCCATTCACTGCCCGAACACCAGTGCACTGCCCTAAACCATGAAACACCAGCCCCAGCACGACCCCCTACACTGCCCGAACACCACTGCACTGCCCTAAACCCTGAAACACCACCCCCAGCACGACCCCCTACACTGCCCGAACACCACTGCACTGCCCTAAACCCTGAAACACCAGCCCCAGCACGACCGCCTACACTGCCCGAAAACCACTGCACTGCCCTAAACTCCTGAAACACCAGCCCCAGCACGACCCCTACACTGCCCGAACACCACTGCACTACCCTAAACCCTCAAACACCAGCCCCAGCATGACCCCTACACTGCCCGAACACCACTGCACTGCCCTAAACCCTGAAACACCAGCCCCAGCAAGACCCCCTACACTTCCCGAACACCACTGCACTGCCCTAAACCCTGAAACACCACCCCCAGCAAGACCCCCTACACTGCCCGAACACCACTGCACTAAAGCCTGAAACACCACCCCCAGCAAGACCACCTACACTGGCCGAACACCACTGCACAGCCCTAAACCCTGAAACACCACCCCCTGCACGACCCCCTACACTGCCCAAACACCACTGCACTGCCCTAAACCCTGAAACACCACCCCCTGCACCACCCCCTACACTGCCCGAACACCACTGCACTGCCCTAAACCCTGAAACACCACCCCTCAGCACGACACCCTACACTGCCCGAACACCACTGCACTGCCCTAAACCCTGAAACACCAGCCCCAGCAAGACCCCCTACACTGCCCGAACACCACTGCACTGCCCTAAACCCTGAAACACCAGCCCCAGCATGACCCCCTACACTGCCCGAACACCACTGCACTGCCCTAAACCCTGAAACACCAGCCCCAGCACGACCACCTACACTGCCCAAACACCACTGCACTGCCCTAAACCCTGAAACACCAGCCCCAGCACAACCCCCTACACTGCCCGAACACCACTGCACTGCCCTAAACCCTGAAACACCAGCCCCAGCACGACCTCCTACACTGCCCGAACACCACTGCACTGCCCTAAACCCTGAAACACCACCCCTGCATGACCCCTACACTGCCCGAACACCACTGCACTGCCCTAAACCCTAAAACACCACCCCTGCAGCACCCCCTACACTGCCCGAACACCACTGCACTGCCCTAAACCCTGAAACACCACCCCCTGCACCGCCCCCTACAATGCCCGAACACCACTGCACTGCCCTAAACCCTGAAACACCACCCCCAGCACGACCCCTTTACTGCTCGAACACCACTGCACTGCCACAAACCCTGAAACACCACCCCAGCATGACCCCCTACACTGCCCGAACACCACTGCCCTAAACCCTGAAACACCACCCCTGCACGACCCCCTACACTGCCCAAACACCACTGCACTGCCCTAAACCCTGAAACACCACCCCTACACTGCCCGAACACCACTGCACTGCCCTAAACCCTGAAACACCACCCCCAGCACGACTCCCTACACTGCCCGAACACCACTGCCCTAAACCCTAAAACACCACCCCCAGCATTACCCCCTACACTGCCCAAACACCACTGCACTGCCCTAAACCCTAGAACACTACCCCCAGCACGACCCCCTACACTACCCGAAACCACTGCACTACCCTAAACCCTAAAATACTACCCCCAGCACAACCCCTACACTACCCGAACACGACTGCACTGCCCTAAACCCTCAAACACTCCCCCAGCACGACCCCCTACACTACCCGAACACCACTGCACTGCCCTAAACCCTAAAACACTCCCCCAGCACGACCCCTACACTACCCAAACACCACTGCACTGCCCTAAACCCTAAAACACTACCCCCCGCATGACCCCCTACACTACCCAAACACCAATGCACTACCCTAATCCCTAAAACACTACCCCCGCATTGACCCCCTACACTACCCTAAACCCTAAAACACTACCCCCGCACGACTCCCTACACTACCCAAAGACCACTGCACTACCATAAACCCTAAAACACGACCTCCTACACTACACAAACACCACTGCACTACCCTAAACCCTAAAACACTACCCCTACACTACACAAACACCACTGCACTACCCTAAACCCTAAAAACTACCCCCAGCACGAACTACTACACTACCCAAACACCACTGCACTACCCTAAACCCTCAAAAACTACCCCCAGCAGTACCCCTACACTACCCAAACACCACTGCACTACCCTAAACCCTAAAACACTACCCCCAGCAGTACCCCCTACACTACCCAAACACCACTGCACTACCCTAAATCACTACCCCCAGCACGACCCCCTACACTACCCAAACACCACTGCACTACCCTAAACCCTAAAACACTACCCCCAGCACGACCCCCTACACTACCCAAACACCACTGCACTACCCTAAACCCTAAAACACTCCCCCAGCACGACTCCCTACACTACCCAAACACCACTGCACTACCCTAAACCCTAAATCTACCCCCAGCATGACCCCCTACACTACACAAACACCACTGCACTAGCGTAAACCCTAAAACACTACCCCCAGCACGACCCTCTTCACTACCTAAACACAACTGCACAATTTGTTACAGGCATTGCAACGCAGGCCTGTGGTGCTTACTGGAAGTACCTAGTGGGCTAGTTGGGCCCCAGGGACCCTCAGGATTCAAGGTGACCTAATCCCCCAACTTAAAACGCACCACGGGGCACGTTTGCACAGTGGTGAAGGGAGGGGCGGGGCCTCAGGTGACATGTGCGCAAACACGCCCTGTGGTGCGTTTTAAGTTGGGGAATTAATTCCCTTTGAATCCTGAGGGACCCTGGGGGCCAACAAGCCCACCAGGTACCTTCAGTAAGCACAACAGAGTTGCGTTGCAGAGAGGTGAAAAAGGTGCGTGGCCTCGAACGCCTCTCTGCAACTCAGCTCTGTGGTCCTAACTGTAGGTACCTGGGGGCTAGTTGGGCCCCAGGGACCCTCAGAATTCAAGGGGACTTAATCCCGCAACTTAAAACGCGCCACGGGGTGCGTTTGCACATATGTCACCTCAGGCCCCCTCCCTTCACCACTGTGCAAACGCGCCCTGTAGCGCGTTTTAAGAGGTAGTTTTAATCCCCTGCCCTATTATGTACTAGGGACTTGCAGAGGAGGTCATGCTAATCACAGGGGTACCCCAACGCATAGTGTTCCCTAGTGTATGTAGGTGTTTTCACTGTATTCTAAGTGTCTTTTAGCATAGCACTGGCTCTGGTTAGTCAGAGTCAGTTACCACCAGTACCCGTCTGAAAAAGTTGTGGGCACAGGATGATTTTGCAACAAGGCCTCTTTCTGCTCCTCTGTTGGTTCTTTCTGCACATCTTTTGCTTCTTTCTGTGCGTTTTTTCTTCTTTCTTCACATGTCCTACCTCTGTAGGCATAGTTAGAAACTAGCATTTAAAAAAACCTTTGAAATTCACTTAAAAAATCATAGGTTTCAGGCACGTTATAGTTAGAAATTAGCATTTAAAAAACCTTTGAAATTCACTGAAAAAACCATAGGTTTCAGACACGTTATAGTTAGAAATTAGCATTTAAAAACCTTTGAAATTCACTGAAAAAACCATAGGTTTTAGGGACAGTTATAGTTAGTTGGACATTTCACTCGTACAAAACCATAGAAATTCCCCCGTTATAGTTAGTTCAGCTAACTGTAACTCGCGCCCCGCAATGCACTGCTGATGACGTCACATATTACATCACTCATGACATGGTCAGTGACATCACTGATGACATCACTGATGACATCTCAAATGACATCACTGATGACATCATCCATGTGATAATTTCATGCATCTTCTCACACCCTAATATAACTTTTGATACACCCACTCTAAATTACAGACTGCCATTCTCAAAACCATAGACACTCCAACACCAAAAACTACATACCCACTCACTGATTCTTAGGTCTACACACACATCCACTCACTCACCCGTACAGTCACTCATACTTAGTCACTCAGTACAGGACTATCATATGCACTCATACACCTATATAAACACTCACACACAGCCACTCATCCATAGAGGTACTCACACACCTAGTCAGTCATGCAAAAACTTAATCACACACCCATTTACTCACCTATACAGTTATACACACACCAGCTCACTTACTCATACAAATACTAGCACATTCTTACGCTCTTATACAATCACTGATACAAGTACACACTCATCCATACAGCCACTCTCACAATCACACACTCTCACTTATAGCCATTTATATACTCCAACACACATATATACTGCCTTTCACATATGTAGTTACTCACACATGTACCACTGAGATATACATTCAATCACTAACACACCCATACACACACTCACCCACCCATACAGTCCATCACAGATGCACTCTTGAAACCATGCACCCAGTGAATCACCAACTCACACATCTATGCACAGAGTCACACACACCCCACCCACACAAACACTCAGGCACCCATACAGATACTCAGACAATCAATCAATAACCCATGTAGACACTCATGTAGCTATTCAGAAAGCTCATGCAGCCGCTTACAAACCAACAGACAGACGGATACAGACATTCCCACAGTTTAGTCACTAACCCATGCATTCAGTAAGATACATTTAATCACTCACTTGTAGAGTCAGTCACTCACGTACTAAATCATCCATTCAGACACTTATACACCCACTCATTCTTCAATACGCCTTTCCCTATATATATTAAACATATTTAAACTTTACAGAAACACACAGTCACTGGATGATGTCATCAGTGATGTCATCAGTGATGTCATTTGAGATGTCATCAGTGATGTCATCAGTGATGTCACTGACCATGTCATGAGTGATGTAATATGTGACGTCATCAGCAGTGCATTGCGGGCGCAAGTTATAGTTAGCTGAACTAACTATAACGGGGGAATTTCTATGGTTTTGTACGATTGAAATGTCCAACTAACTATAACTGTCCCTAAAACCTATGGTTTTTTCAGTGTATATATATATATATATATATATGTTTCCATGTGAAAAGCATTTTTTGACTTGCCTATAACTTTCACGTCGTATGACAAATCTTCACAAAATTTGTCCAAAAAAGTGTCAAGTTTGGTCTTGTTGTGCATGGAAAGTTTTTGAGTGATCCATCAAGCAGGGGCTGAGAAAAATGGGGGAGACAAAAAAAAGTGTGTTTCCCACGTTAATTCCTATAAGGTCTTTAGACACGCCTGTAGCCCAAACCGCTGGACCGAATGACACTAAATTTGGCAGAAAGGTACATTTTGTTCTAGAGATCACTATTTTTGTTCTTTGGTGTAAATCCGTTCAATAATTTTGGAAATATTCAAGGAAAACCAAATATGTATATCTGGGAGGAGCCTAAGCACAGATCTCATGGCAAAATCTGATTGGGTGCCTCAACTTTAACTAGGAAGTGTTGGCAGCCATCTTGGGACCAATATACAGGATAGCACCCCACTGAGATGCATTGTAGAGAATGGCAGGTTTTGAGGGTCACAAAAAGGAGAACATATAAAGGGTGATAACAGATTTTAGTTACAATATAAATCATTTGTTGATGGTACCATACTAATTTTAGGAATTGTAGTGTGTGTTCTAAGGTAATTTTACCCTGTGAAAAGCCTTCTGCTGGGATTTCATGAATCATGTTTGAGAGAAAACTGTTTTCTCATGATTTTCCCATCGAGGTTATGGAAGGTGCTCCAGAAGCGAAAATGAGAGCATGTTTTCTGTAAATTCACAGTATCTTTCTCAGCCACATGATAATGAAGGCTCACATTCTCAGTAAAACCTGCACTTCCAACAGGAGCAGCCTGTCAGGTGATTCCTTTGTGTTCTACTGCATCCTCCCAGAGTGTTCTAACAGTTTTAGTTATGACAAACTTATGGCACACCTTAAGCCATCTTGACTGAATCAAACTAGTAAAACTTAAAACAATAAATATAGAAAAGAACAAAACCAGGGGGTTCATTTTGTCATAGAAATTATGGTTAGTGCTGTAGAAAGAAAAATAGGAAAACATTTTAAGGGAGTTCTCAAATATCTTTCCCTTCTATTTGATTAAAGCATTCTGACATGCAGACTGAAACATGCACTTTCAACACCAGCAACTGATTGCTATTTAACTCCCTGGTGATCAGCAGTTTCACTACGCTATTCTAATGAGCACTAGAGTGCTAACATTCTGAGTTTATGCCATCTGAAAGCCATCTTGATGGAATTGAAGTGGAAAATTTAAAGCATGTTCTACTGAGGATAGTGCAGTAAATGAGGATGTTAGGGAGCTTCATAACAAATAAGTCTCCTAAGATGGCCACCAGAGAAAAAAAGAGAACAAATGTAGTACAAATATCACCCAAGTGTACCCCAAGAATAGCCCAATGACAGCAGTATGCAAAACACTTAAGTTTTTTGTTTTTTGCAGTTTTATATAGCGCAGACTTGACCCAAAGGTATTGGAGTGCTTAACATGAGCGTCAGTTACATTACACAAGGACACATTCATTTTGGTTTTAGGGATCTGGACATTAAGTGATTTGCCCAGAATCACAGGATGTCGAGCTGATGTTAAAATTCGAACCTGGTTCCCCAGTTGCAAAGTCCGTAGTTCTGGCCGTAATGCCACATCCTCCCCCCTAAGTGTAACATATAATCAAGTGATCAACTGGATTAAAAAACATAAATATAACATGTCATTTAAAAATGCTTTGTCGCTATTTGAGAACTCAGAAAACCTGTCATTTTAGTATTTGGAGCACTAACCATAATTTTTATGGGAATAAGACCCTCTCATTTTTATATTTTCTAAAGGAAATGCTTTAGGTATTACAATTTTTAATATATCGACATGACGTCAGGCTAGCCACACTGTTATAAATATAGAATGTTAGAAATCTAGTTGTTCATTAGAATACTGTTGGGAGGCAGAGGTCAGGGGCACGGACTTGGATAATTAAGGGTAGGGAGGAGGGTGTGGAGGCAACAATTTGACCACACTGGGCAGGTGGGGGGCAGGTGGGGGGCAGTAGCAGTACAACGGACAATGGAGGGCAGTGGAAAGTGGGCCAGTGGCAACATAAAAAACATGGAGGACAGGGAAGAGAGGCTGTGGCAATATAACAGACCATTGAGGGCAGAAAGAAGAGGCAGTGGCAGTACAACCATAGATGCCAACAGACCCAATTCAAGCAGGAGACTCCAGATGTTTTAAGCCCAAAAGGGCTTTATTTTATCTATCTCCTGCCTAAAATCTCCTCTTTTTCAATGTCAGTCAATGGAGAAAATCATATGTTATGTTATGTTATCAAGGATTTGTAAAGCGCTCGTACACCGGTTGGTTTCTTGGCGCTGAGAACTAGGGGGTTGCCGACCCAGAAGCAGTTCATTCGTAAGCTTGGATGAATAGCCAGGTTTTTAGAAACTTTCTGAAATTCAGTAAATTAGCGCTTGACCTGATTTCAAGGGGGATGGAGTTCCATAAACGGGGGGCTAGAGTTGCAAACCTGCAACCCCCTTGGCGCTTCAGCTTGAAGGTAGGAACAGACAGAAGTTGGCGCTGGGCCGAGCGGATGTTTCGTGAAGGAGTGTAGCGAGAAATGAGGTTATTTATGAAATTAGGGCTCCGGCCATTAAGGGATTTGAACACCAGGCAGCCAACTTTGAAAGTGCAGCGCTGGGGGATGGGGAGCCAGTGCAGCTTCCTAAGAAGGGGGTAGTGTGTTGCCACCTGGGCTGTTTGTATACCAGTCTATTATTTTCAAAATCTTCCTCTTACCAAGTTCAAAATGTTGGGAAGTATGGTACATTGGATGACAGAGGGCAGGAGGAATGGAGTAGGGACATGGACTCGGACAACAAAGGGCAGGATGGAGATGGGCAGGGGCACCAAACTGACCATACAGGGTAGGCGTCAGGGGTTGCAGCAGCACAATACACCACACAGGGCAAGTGGAATGGCAGCACAGCGAACCATAGAATGCAATAGGGAGGGAGGAGGGCCATGCATATGGACAACAGAGAGCAAAGGGGAGAGAGGCAACGGCTGGGAGCTGACCATACCAGACAGACAGGAGGGTCAGTTGTAGCATGACAGACCAAGAAGAGCAGGAGGGAGGGGACAGGGACACGACAACAGTCCACACGAGGCAAGAGGGAGGAGATAGAGGTCTGCACATGGAAAACGGGAGGTAGGGGGCAAGAAAGGAGAAGCAAGCTGACCATGGAGGGCAGGTGAGATGGGCACTGGAAGCACAACACACCATCGAGGACAACAGTGAAACTATTATGGCATACACCCAGAAAAAAAGAGGTAAGGTGGGAGGGGTCAGGGGCGGCAAGCTGACCACAGAGGGCAGGTGGGAGGGGATGTGGCAGCACAGAAGACATTGTATGGCAAGCTGGAGGGTTACTGGCAGCACAATGGTCATGGTGGGCATGCACAAAGGACAATGGAGGACAGAAGGGAGGGGTAGGGGCTGGACACAGACAAGAGAAGGTAGGAAAGGAGCTTCACAACAGACCATGCAGGCAGTATGAGCAGTTGCAGCACAGCAGAGCATGGAGGGCAGAATGGAGTGCCAGCAAAATGGACCACGGAGGACAGGAGGGAGGGGAAAAGGGCATGGAAGTCAGACAGGCAGGGTGGAGGTGGCAGGGACAGGCGGCATCCATCTGACAATACTTGGCAGGTGGGAGGGGCAGTGGCAGCTCAACAGAACACTCAGAGTAGATAGAAGGGGCAGTGTCAGGTCCATGGAACATGGTGGGCAAAAAGGAGGGAGCAAGGGCATGCACACAGACATCGGAGGGCAGGGGGAAGAAGAGTAGGGGCAGTAAGCTAACCATGCAGGCTAAGCAGGAGGGCAATGATGGAGCATAGAATTGGGCAACGGAGGACCGGCGGGGTGGGCAAGGACAGCAAGATAAATGGAAGGCAGTGGCAGCACATTGGACCATGCAGGGTAGGAGAGAGGAGGCTGGTGCATGTACTTTGATAACAGAGAGCAGGATGTAAGTGGATGAGGCAGCAAACTAACTGTTCAGGGCAGGCAGGAAAGTGGCAGAACAACAGCCACACAGGTCTGTACCGAGGGAGCAGAGGCCTGAACTTAGACAATGAATGGCAAGGAGGAGGGGCGCAAGAGCAGCAAGCTTGTGTAGGGGAAGCACAATACCAAGCTAGGCCCTGCGTCCACCCCCCTACCGTGCGATGGGTATCTTACTAAATGTTGAATAAACTAGAATTTTACTGAAAAAACAAAGGTTACAGGGATGTTATAGTTAGGAAAAAGAATTTTAAAAACCTTAGAAATTCACTGAAAAAACGAAGGTTACAGGGACGTTATAGTTAATCTCAGAATTCCCTCATACAAAGCCAGTGAAATTAAGCAGTTATAGTTGCCTGAGCTAACTATAACTGTGCCCCCGCAATGTGCTGCTTATGCTCACATATTACATCACTCATTACATAGTCAGTGACATCACTCATTACATCACTGATGACATCTCAAATGACATCACTGATGACATCACTCATGACATGATCCACAGAACCTCTCACATGTCCACTCACACACCCACACAACCACTCATACACCCACTTACACACCAATACAACCACTCACACACCTACTCACTGATTCTCATTTATGAGAGGCTTGCACCGCCGCAGCGTCACTTTTTTTTACGCTTCGGCAACGCAAACCTCTCAGTTATATTTATGAGGTGATGCAAAGTCACTCTGCTTGGCTTTGCATGGCCTCATATATATGAGTGAGACAAAGCAGCACAAGTCACTGCCTTACCTTACTCTGTGTCAAGGAGGCATTCCATGCGCATTGTGGTGGGTTTTCCCACGCAACACACATGGATTTTGAAGCTGCCCCAGATTTATTTAATCACATAAACTTGGTGCAGCACCAAAACCTTACGCCTCCCCAGAGCAGGCGTAAAGAGGAGAATTGGGGAGAGGAGTTGGCCTAACGGCTTGGGCGGTCGACCTCGAATCCGGGGAACTGGGTTTGAGTCTCGGCTATGACGCTGAACATCCTGTGATTCTGGGCAAATCACTTAATCTCCCCGTGCCTAACAAAAATGAATGTGTCCTCATTTAACGCAACTGGTGCTGTGTAAAGCGCTCTGATACCCGATACCTTTGGGTCAAGTTTGTGCTATATAAAACTCTGTAAAAAAAATAAAAAATATTTTGATTTCTCTTCAGTTTTTCCTCTTTCCATGTGCCCTGCATTCTGCAGCACACATGGAAAGAGGAAAAGGCCTCTGCATTTTTTTGGTGCAGAAAGGTACCCTGCCTACAAGGGTGCCTACGAGGGTGCTAGGCAGCAAATTGTGTACCAACGCAGGGGGAAAGAACAGGAACTGTAGGTGCATTCCTGCCCTTTCACATTGGGGTAGGGCAGCGCAGCAAGAAGACTTGCGGCACTGCCCTACTCCAATTCCTCTTAAATGAGGCCCCTACTTTCTCAGGTCCCTTTCGAGCTGCTGATCGCACGTGCCTAGTCCAGGTTTGGGCACAACTCAGCCGAAAAGGAAATCAGAAGCCAATGCGTCAAAACTTGTTTTTCTTCTCATTCTTCTCTATGACATTGCAAGTCTCCCTTCAAATGCCGTCCAAACCAAATCATTCTGAGAGACTACTTTGTACTTTTAGAGCAGACACGGCGCTCTCCCTCTCACCCCACCGAAACGCTGGGAAAACTTAATGAGTCTGGGAGCGATTTTTTTTTTTTAAGGATCACAGCTTTTATCATGTACCACTATCACAGGATGCAGCTTAAAATTCTTCGTCTCCTGCTGGTGCTACGATCCCCTCGGGGGATGACAAGACAAGCAATGGGCCTGAGAGTGCTTGAATATCATTAGGGCCTCAGCAGCACCTGCTCACACGCCATCATTAGCAGTGGCTGCCTTTGATCTCCCCTGTACTGACTCTTTTAAACACTGTTCCTTCTGCAAAAGAATGTTGCTAGAAGCGCGCTGAACTCTCTTTTGAGTAAACTTTCCTAAGTGTAACTGGATGAGAAATGTCTCTGCCGAAGAAGCTTCGAGAGGCGGAGGGTAAAATTATCTACTGCGCTCTTTTCTCGCGGGCGCTTTAAAGAGTAATTGAGAAGTCACAGTAGCAGTCACAATACAATACCCAGGGCATAACGCAGGCGCTGACCCTCCGAGGGGGGCGCAACCCTTCACGGGTCCCCGTTTAGCCAAAAACCAATGAATGTCTGTGAGATATGGGAAGGAAACTCAGGGCCCTGTCATTACATTCTGCAGAGGTGGGGGCATCGTTTGCATTACTTTACTACGCAATACCAACAATATCGTAATGTTTCAAGGACATGATAAGTACCTTTAGTTTCTCCTGGAAAGAACCAGCCATTTTAGAAAGAGGCCCAAGTTGCTACTATATAAGAAAATGTCCTTCAAGAAGCCATTGATTAAGTAAATCACATATATTAAAATACATTCATGAGAGGTCGATAGAAAATAATGCAGGCTAGTATCAAAACACCAAAAAGCATAAACCCAGACGGAATTGATTAAAGAAAACAGAGCAAGTTGAGATATGATCGCCAGCCTGCCACTTTGACATATGGGTTAGGACTCAACCAATACTGGTCTCTGGCTGTTCTGTAAGCCTCCTCATGTCCGTGCACTTTCTTTTCAGATCACTTGTCCCAGGAAAGCTGCGGAGTCTGGACAGCTTGTCCGGTAAACTCTCTCAGTCCATATGGTTTGCCCACCACCTCTTTATCCAAAGTATACTTGTCATAGAAGTAAGAGAGTACTTCGAAATACATGGAGTTACTCCCTTGGGACAGTTTGAAGGATAAAATGCTGTGGGTCTCAAATCTATTATCTCGGGTTGTCTTGATAGGAAGGGCCGTTATTGGTTTTTAGATCATGTGTGATCCAGTGTGTGGCTGACATGTTTTCTTGCTTCAAGATCATTGCTTCTGCTGAGGTGGTGTTAATTAGCTCTACTTGAGAAATCCACAAAAACTCCTCTATTAGCTCCAGCGTTTGGAAGGCATCTGGCACACGGCAGACATTTATATTTCCCCCATTGTTTTTTCACAAAATTATGTTATGTTGTGGTATTTTTTTGCAGGTTTATATAGCGCAAACTCGTTCCGAAGGTATTGGAGCGCTTTACATGAGCACCGGTTACGTTACACAAGGACACATTCATTTTTTATTTTTTTTGGTAGGCACGGGAGATTAAGTGATTTGCCCAGAATCACAGGATGTGGAGTCAACCCCGAGGCATGAACCTTGGTTTCCCAGCTCCAAAGTCAGCAGTCTAGCCGTCAGACCACATCCTCTCAGAAGCATTAGTGGCGGTGTGTCTATTAGTGCCAAGATGGCGGACGCGTTCTGAAGAGTCTCTGTGCACATTCCCTGTTATCTATTCATTATCCTGGCCTAGCTCGGCCATCTGATGCCTTGATGCACGCCATCTGCTTCCCGAAGACCTCCCATACCGGCACATCCTACTATTGTGATGATTGCCCTCCAGGAGCATTATCTTTGCTGGGGAGCTTGGAAGAGGCCTACACCCGCATGGAGGTGGGTTGATGTGGACCATGGCAGCGGGTGCTCCAGGTGCCACTGCGGTGTGCTGACCAGTATTTCTGGCTGCTTCCTGCCTCTCTGACAATGAGCCCGTAGAGGCGACTTAGTGACCAGTCGCTGTCGCTAATGGCGCAGGCGTGATGTGCTGATCAACCTGGCCCCTGAGCAGAGGTGGGCCTGACTAGGGGAGCTGCGGCTGCAGCTAGCGTGAGTGATGGCTCTGCTACCTGAGGGATCCATTCACAGAAGGAAAGCCCGGGAGTCACGGGCTGTTATTCTCTTGCCTGCCTTTCCCTCCCCCCTGTCAACTGCGGTGGCTGCAGAGTGCCCGGAGGTCGTGTTGTGCCGAGGCCCAGCCATGGGGTGTGGAATGGACACCTTCACGCTGCGCCTCCGCTCTGGACCTGGCTTCCCTGTCCACTGCCTCCCCTACTCTACTGGTTAAAGCCCCACACCCACGGAGACGGGCCCACCACCTCTGACTGTTGAAGCTGCTGCTGTCGTGCCTGAAGCTGGCAGCACAAGGGTCAGTTCGAGTCCAAGCCCACGCCGTTGCCAGAGCTCCTGCTTTCCCCCTTTTCTCTCCCTCCTCTCTGGTCGCCGCCTCTGCTGTGAGCCTGGAAGCCATGTTGGGCCTCGGCTCGGCTGCCGTGGGTGGAGTTGGTAGTGACACATGGGGGCAGATTTACAAGCCCCTTGCGACACATTTGCATCGCCGTTGCATCACTTCTGTGACGCAGCGGCATCGTAAAGAATGCGCCGTTGCGAAATATTTACAACGTGACGCATCTAGGGAGATGGTCACGTTGTAAAGCCCTGCGGTACATTATACCTGTGTCAGGTATAATGTATGCAGGGTGAGCGTTCCGTCGCAAGAAAGCCTCGTAAAAGTGACGCAGTGAAATCTACAAGATTTCACTGAGTCACTTTTACGACGCCGCTGCGTCAAAACCTTACGCCTGCTTGAAGCAGGCGTAAGGAGTGATGCAGCACAATAAGTATGGCCGCCCCTGAGCATTGCTGGAGTTGCGTCGTGCTTGCGACACGACTCCAGCAATGCGCTGCCCTTACGACAGAAGATGCGACATGCCATCTGTCTATCCTTGCGCCACGGTGCGCCGCATTGTAAATGCAATGCATCCGTGGTGGCGCAAGGGTATTTTTGCGTGTCGCATCTTTACTGGCGCATCCCTGCTAATATGCAGAGATGTGCCAGTCCTGGTAAATCTGCCCCATGGCGTCTTAGTCCTTGTCTGGGCCCCCTCGCATACCGCCTCCCCCTGTGTTCCCGGTGGGGGCCCTGAGGACTGCGGACCATAGGTGCCCCCTCTGATCATTGGCGGGTCTGCTGCTGGTGTCATGCCTGATGGTGCAGGCACAGGGTTGGTTCGGGCCCATGCCCTTACTGCAGGTGGTCAGATGGCCTCCAACATGAATTCACTGCTGGTTTCATTGCTCTTGGGCCTCCCTGCATTATGCTGGACTGAAGGGGTGTGGCCCGGAAATGACTTGAGCCTAGTCTCCACTGTCACCTCTTGGCCTTCGGTGGGGCCACTCTCTGATGCCCCGGTCTGGGTGTCACTTAGGCTTCCTGTGACTATCTTGCTTGCTGGCCCCTGGCTGCTGCAGCCAATACCTGATGAGGTGCAGTGACCCGGCTGCCAGAGGAGCGCATTGGACTCAGTAGTGGGCTGAGATTCTGTATTGCCCTGACGCACCTTTGATATCTTATGGTGCCACTACGGCCTTCGGGGCCCTGGTTGACATTGATACTTCTTGCCAAAATGCCTCCTGATTCCCCTTTATTGGTATGTTGATAGTGCTTAGGACCACGTTCATACCCTCCTCTGTTGATGCAGCTTCCTGGGCTGCCTCCGCTCCTGCCACGATTATCACATCTTTGGGTCATCCTGATTGCTCTAAAACCTAGATACTACAGGATTGCCTGAGTGTGGTGGTCTCGGTCCCTGTGAGAAGTTACTTGTGTGCCGTCTTGGTACGCATGTCCTGTGCTGGCTCCAGCCTCCACTTGTCCTCATAGCCTGGTGGTGTTGCAGTGCCGATTATTGTAAGACTGACTCCCCTTCTGATGCTGGTGGAACGTGTCTTGTCCTCCTGGTTCTGAGGCACTCAGAGGCAACAGAGTGCTGCCCTATCGAGCTGCCGGATTCCCAGGCACACTTGTCAGCAATGGTCCCCCTCCATTCAACTAGTCAGGACACTCCGTCGCAGCTGGTGACAGCCCCCTCCATACTGGAGGATACTGAGGGAAGATCAAAGAAAAACAATATTCATATTGTGGGTCTCCCAGACGGGGTGGAGGTTTGTGACACTGTGCACTATATGGAGCAGTAGCTGTGGGAATTGCTTCCCCCACACACCTTCTCACAATACTTCACTATCGAACAGGTGCACCTTGTCTCGGCAAGTCGGCCCCACCTGGATCCAGCCCTCGCCTGGTAGTGCTCCGATTGCTGCATTTCCGTGACCGAGACTTGATTCTGCGTGATGCCAGAAACGTCCCGGAGATCAAGGGGAACAATGTGCATGTTATGTTCTTTCCAGGTTATACTATCACAGTCCAATGACAACGAAGCACCTTTATTGCAGTGAAGCAGCACCTCTGTTGTTTGGAACTGTAGTACTTGCTGCTGTTTCTGGCATGCCTCCGTGTGGTGCAAATGGAACCATGCACTTCTTGAACTCTTCTGACGAGGCTTGGCAATGGCTGGAATCGTAGGGCCCCCACACTGCTAATGCGTCATGGCCCGGCACCATGATGAATAAGACACACACCGGGGGCTGTCGCTGCTGCCCTGGACTGTGCCAGGCTCCAGCCCCTAAGTCAGTTCCTAATTTAGAGCACATCATTACAGAACACCGCAGTGTGCTGCAGCATGCCGCCCCTCTCACAGACAAAATACGGCACTCAAACCCTGCTTATGTCTTTCTCTGATCCTCCAGCTATGAGAGTTCTGTCGCAACCTGGCCCTCCTGAGCGGACTCTGGACGCCCTCCAGATGTGACTCTGCAAATAGCTGATGACATTATTTGACATGTCATTCACCTTGTTCATTCTCCAAGCATCACATGCAGTGCAATATATGATTACCCATGTTTCACCTTAGTTTCTTGTACCCTATAGGGGCCTGGTGAACTAGATCGCTGAATCCATTCTCTTAATGACATGTTTTGATTCTTATATCCCAGTGGAGAAATTTGCACAGATTGCCTGCCTTATATTTGCATATTATTCTGCACCAGCATTTACTATTCATTGCATTGTGGGGATTAGCCGCCTCCTATGGTGACCCCCCTCACACAGAGTATTTGATCATTACCTAAATGTTATCATCAGGCTGGTTTGGGTGGGCGCTCAGTTGGTGTACTGCCCAAAGGTTATTCATTGGTCTTTTTTTTCACTGTTATGCTTTCTCATTTCTGTTTACACATGCTACACTGCCTCCCCGCTTTCACCCTTGCCACCAGCAGGACATCACCATTGACTGCACTCGCTGGCTTGATCTCATTGCTCATGCTTTGTCCCTCCCTCACCTACACTAGCACGCATGACATCCATTAAAGGGCTAGCCTGGAATGTCCGCGGAATACATACCCCGCATGCAGATATACCATTTTCTCTTACCTTAAACGCCACTTTGTCCATGTTGCTGTGTTACAGGAGTCCCATTTGACATGCCCTGCAGCGATTAAGCTGCAGTGATGCTGGTGTGGGCAAATATTCGCCACTTATTTCTACTACTATGCCCGTGGAACGTTGATCTGGGTGTGATCAGGGACGTTGTTTAAGCCAGACGAGATGGTCACAGACCCAGAGGGCAGATATGTCCTTGTGAAGGGCAGACTGGATGACTGCCATGTCTTGCTGGGCAGCGTATACTTTCCCAACACTGACCAGGCACAATTCCTGCATGCACTCTCCAGGGTTTTGTCACATTGGAGTGGAGTTCTGTGGCTGTTGAGAGGGGATTTTAGCAGCGTGTTGGACACCACCTTGGATCGTTCGTTCCCTCTGTTACCTCGCACAACTGCCTCCTCAAATGCCCAAGCGCTAAAGAAAAGGCGGCAGAATTGGGACTTGGTCAACCTCGGGCGCACTTGCGATTAGACTGCCAGGGTGTACTCCTTTAATTCTGCACCTCATTCTCTGCTCTTAAGGACTGACAGGCTGATTGGTATGCTGGACCTTGCCCATTGTGTCACCTGTGTTGCTTATCTGGGCTGCACCCACTCCAATCACAACCCCCACTATTTACAGTTTGAGTGGGAAACTGGTGCCCCCCCAATCCCCACATGGCATCTACAACCGGCAGCACTGAAGGACCCACCCTTCCATTCCTCGGTCGCCGCGGCTATTAAAGACCACTTTGATCTAAATGCAGACTCTGCTACTGCAAGATCTACTGAGTGGGATGCCTTTAAAGTGACACTGACGGGACACTGTATGGAATTCTGCTGGAACATCCATCTGCAACTAGACACCAACATCTTGCATAGAGCACCAGCTCCTCTGCCTTGAAGGTATAACAGTGACAGACCTGATTGACGGCCATAGACTAGCAGATGTGCAGCGTAAACACACAGCTCTATTAGAGTGATTACGGTGCCACAATTATGCTGCCCATTTAGCCAAGACCCATGTGGCAGTCGACAGGGCCGGATCACTCCTAGCATGGCTAATACGTCAGGATCGGCCCAGCGGCCCTATGGTGGAGCTGTGTTCTGCTATCAGCCAAATGCTCCATACCCAGCTAGACATTCATGGTGAGTTAGTGTGTCATTACACTTCCCTTTATCATTCAGTCACTGTGGCTACCTAGGAGGACATTACCTCTTTCACCGTGCCTCTCCCTATTGTCACATCAGATCAGAGGATGGAATTAGATGACCCCATCACACCATTTGAGATACGGGAGGCTATACAGGCACTGGCAACTGGCAGGACCCCTGGTCCTGATGGCTTGCCAGTGGAATTCTATAAGGCCTCCACTTCACAGCTGACCCCCCACCTACAGGCAATATATGCAGAAGCATTGGAGGCCTCCTGCCTCCCAGCCTCTCCTCGTGAAGCGCTCCTTATTTCACTGCCTAAACCGGGCAAAGCTCCTAAAGCCTTGGGTTCATACCGCCCGCTAGCACTGCTCAATATGGAGTACAAGATCCTGGCAAATATTCTAACAGTTCGGCTGGCTCCATTGGTTCCGAAATTGATTCACCCGGACCACAACAGGTTTGTTCCAGCCCGCACTACCTCACTTAATCTGCATCAGTTTTTCTGCATTATGGAACATGCCCCTATAGCATGGCCAAATGCAGGCTATTCGGTCCTTGACCTGGAAAGGGCCTTTGATTCTTTTGAGTGGCCTTTTCTATTTGCGGTGCTGCCCCAATATGGTTTTGGAGACAGATTTCTGAGACTCATTTGCTTACTGTTTACACTACCATTGACCTGGGTAAAGACTGGCTTCCTCATTTCCGATCCTATCTTTATAGGCAGGGGCAAGCACCAGGGGTGCACACTCTCCACACTTCTCTTCTCCCTGGTAGTGGAACTGCTGGCGACTCACCTGGGTGCGCATGGAGTAGAGTGGGGTATACCCCTGGAAGATGGCGTTCATTTGATCTCCCTCTATGTGGATGATCTTCTCATCTACTTGAGGGACACTTCTTCTATCCCCGATGGGATTACCCAGACTCTCTGCTGCTCCACGAAACTCTCAGGCCTAAAAGTCAACTGGGCCAAATCCTGCCTTTTCCCACTTGCTCTAACCACTCTTGGCCCAAGCATCACCTGCTTGCTACCTATCTTGCCTGCAACCCAAAACATTCCCATATTTGGGTATCCAAATTTATCATTCACCTGTAGATCTCCTTGACGGCAATCTGACGCATGCTGTTGCCTCGCTGCAGGCCCAGATGACCTTCTAAAGGACCTTGCCTTATCCGTCATCGACATAGTGGCTCTGCTCAAGATGGTGTACTCCCCCGATTCCCTATTATTTTGTCAACCTGCCCTTATATATACGTGCCTTCTTCTTCCTCTCCTTCGAGGGAGAGGTCAGAACCTTCATTTGGAACACTTCCAGGTGTCGAGTAGTGCTCAATAAGCTCTGCCAACCTACAGTCTGTGGGGTTTGGCAGTCCCCAAATCTGAACAATATTATTTGGCGTCCCAACTTCAGTGGGTGGCAAGATGGCTCGCTTCTTTGCAATTAGCGGACACTGCCACGTTGTTACCGGCCTGGACCTCGGCCAGAGTCACTCAGCTGTTCTACCCCTGTGCCCGACCGCTACCGCCCATGCTGGCACTTGGTGGGGCATCACTGATTCAGATGAAGCCTCTACCTTACAAGGCAGACTACACCCTACACGCTAGCTTTGGCACTCTTGGGCACACTGCGAGGGTAGCGCTACACCACCCTGGCGGAACTGACCTCTTGGACTGCAGCGGAAGTCCAGATAGTGGGCGATCTCAATGGAGATACTGAGATTTTGTCCTACGAGTCAATTGTGGAAGAGGACAGTCTATCTCCAGGTCAGTTCCTTCTACATATGTCACTAATAGGGGCAGAGCTGGAAGGGCATGACCAGAAAGCCCCCTATGCATCTAACAATACAGTATTTACATGTTATGGGCCAAGGTAAGCATTTGGTGCACTGGCTGGCCGACTCTTTGCGCTCACAGACTGACCTCTCTCGTCTCTGTACAGACAGGGAATGGTCCACCATATTGGAGGGTCCTACTCACATACCGTGCAATACCTGCTTTTGCTTGACTCAGCTGTACATTCTGCATAGGGCCTTCCTCACTCCTGCCAAGGTCAACAGATGCTTTCACTGAACGGATGCCACCTGCCTCCAATGCGGACTGGTAAATGCAGATCTCATACACATGCTCCAGCTTGCCCACACTTGCAGTGCTATTGGCTGGGAGTCAGGGCTTGTTTCGTACACTGTACTGACAGAGCTCTCTCTCACACAGGAGGTGTGCATGATCTGCCTGTATCGGTGGAGCAAAAGGCAAAAAGTCACATCCTGGTTCAAAGACATGGGTCTAATAGTGGCCAAACTCACCTTGACCCCCCCACACCTCATGACCTGGATTTTGTCGCTCCTCAACTGGACACAAGCAGAGATCATCACATTGCATAGGGAAGATGCCATGGGGCTCTGCAAGCAGATATTGGCCGGTAGCTGGGATGTCATCATGGCTGACCTTCACACTGATATTCCTGATGCTCCCCTATCATTAGGAGCCCAACTGCCCCGCAATGGCAAGTCAGGAGGTGGGATATGGAATGCACTGCCCCTGTCATCAATTCCACTGTTGGGCTCACTGCAAAGGATGCGCACCCCTCAATCGCTACTGGTCCTGCTGACGAGGTATCCGGGGACAGTCACAAGCAATTCAATTAGCAACTAGATGGGCGGTGTGGTCTGTTGCCTGGTTGGGTGGAGGAAATAGGACTGGTATGACAGTTACTACTAAGGTTTTTCCTTTGCATATGTTCCAATTGTTTTTGATTGGGATCCTTTCATGTTTATCTCTGTCATTGAGTATTATTGATTATTGTGAACAGTACATGCTCCTTTGATGTAATTCGCAGCCGTATTGCAGTACCACTTCTTACGGTTCACATATCCGCCTTCTGTCAGTCTGCCTTTCATTGACTTTACAGGTGGTAAACATGGCACTTTCAGTCTCTATTCTGTATTGCTAACAATGTAGTTTGCCATGTTGTTGTTGCTTTCGCAAGATATAATGTGCAATTGTAAACTGATGTCATCATTGTATAATGTGTTCCTGCCATTTGTGTGACTGTTATTCAAAAAAGCAATAAACAGATTCAAACGAAAAAAATAACAGAAACATTAGTATAGCACAGAATCTGTCACTGCTGTGGGCTTCTAATGCTTTCAGCAATCAGGGCACCTTTTTAATCAAGCTCCTGAATTGCATAGCAAAACATCATTTGAAAGGATGCTGCCTCTGCCTAGTGACCTGGAACACGAGACACTTGTACTGGTGTTTTTCCATCAGCACATCCACTACTTGAAGCCACACTTTTTCAATCATCATCACCTTCTTTTTAATAATCCCCGGGAATCCCACATGGGCTAGCTCTTTGTTACAGCTTGCAAGTGAGGGTGTCATTTAAAATGAATTACCCACTCAGTAAGGCTCATTTTGTTTGAGACTGACAGTGACTGGCAGATTTTGAAGATCATAACTGTCTGTTTTCTGACATCCATGGTACAATGCTGGTGGGCTTCAAGGAAGCTTTTCCATTTTTCACTTCTATGCTGTGGCCTGAATTGACTAGTCAGTTTTGATAGCTTGATGTAAGGCATTTTCATCCAAACAACTCTCAATCTCTCTTCTTTCTGCTTTTTAGGTCGAGCCTAGAGCAGCGCTTGCGCGCTGCTCTGCGAGACTTTATGTAAGGGGCTTCAAAAAGCTGACCACACGCTCGTGCACAATGGCCTTTTCCGTGCAGTTACCCGCACGGCCGCCATCTGTTTCTAATTATCATGCCCAGACGCAGGCGTGATAATTGAAAACACATTGCCATTGTGCATGAGCGTGTGGTCAGCTCAGGAGGCTGCCGCGCTCACTCGCCCCCGCTCCTCTCTGACGCTGCCGACGTCTCTGCTGTCCAGCGCTTCACTTGTTTTAAGTTCCTGTTGTCATAATGACATCTTTCTCAATTTCGTCGCCTAACATGTTTTAAGGTGCTATATTTAGCCAATATTTTCACAATGAAATGGGTCTCCCTCTGTTTCTTAACATTTCCACTCTTGTTGTATGTGAAAGTGATACGTTTCTGGAGTCGGACTTTATCCCAGGTGATACACCTAAAATGTCAGTGTTTGTGGTGGCGTGCAAGCCCCGGTCTTCCACACTTCTGGGGGTGTGCTTGCCGTGGCAGACAGAGAGGGGGCACGATTGGGCATCAGGGCAAGCCCTGCATTCACAGAGGCCTTTCCGCCTGTGTGCACATTAGCACGGACACTGCCAGAACAGACGTCAGAGCTCGTACTATGTGTGCACTTGTAAATTGTATACTGAGGATTTCTGCTCCGAAATCCATATTGTGCTCCTAAAGACGCAGGCGACGTTGTTTTCATGTCATCTGCTGTTCAAATCCTTCTATCTCTCTTCATTATTTTGTGTTAATTTCATGACGTTCTTTCCGCACATTTTCAGGTCAATAAGCCCCGCCCACTGTCCTACGTAGCCACAGAGGTTTGCACATAACGCTCTAGTAGCGCAGCTGAACGGTGCTTATGTTGGAGTGTTGTTTGGCTACTTAGGACAGAGATGTCATGTGACGGGCTCAACTGCAGAGTTTATGTATAGGAGATCCTGTTCTGATCCTGGCTTTCGCACTTGATCAACACTGTGTGATCTTAGGCAAACATCGTTGTTCCCCCAGTGGCGGAACAATGGTGCCATGGGCCCAAGTGCAAGCAGGGAAATGTCCTCTTTGACTACTGTTGAGATGGTAAAATACAGCACTAATTAGGGTGCAGTGTGCCCCTCAGCCCTTTAAGTCCCGGTGCCAGTTCACCTGCTGCACACTTTATAGCGATGCCCCTGTTTTCTCCATGAACCCCAACATCCAAAGCACGCTGTTAGGCGTAACAATACAATTAGATTACAATTACCACCATAAGATAGTAGAAAAGTAGCACAAAAAAAAGTAGACACGAGTTGAAATGCACTGTTTTTACAGCACAAAATATTACGTACCGGCGAGTTGAACTTCATCTGCTCACGAGGCTATTTCAGAAAGTATTGCCTCGCAGCACTTTTGGGTGTGGATACTTTTATGCTCTGGTATCAAATATTTCTTCACAGACCGGAGTCTGTTTTTTGTTTGAGTGGCATTATCGGGAGTGTAGATACGGTCAATATTTTGTGTACTTTTAAGTTAGTATTGCTTGGAGTAGGTGTGTGTGCGTTTGTGTGTAACCAGTTCGAATATCTGCATCTGAAAGGTTGGTGTGTGCCTTGCAAGTTGTGAATTTGTGTATGAAGCAAAATACTATGGTATTTTGTTAGGGTTGCGGGGGGTGTTTCGTTGTCTTGGCGAGGTAAACTGTGTTACGACAAGTGGTGTGGTGTTGTGTCTCATTAAGATCCAATAATACAGTGCCTCTGACCTGTGTACGCATGTGCGTTTTCTGACTGTTATACTGGGGATTTTTATTACTATAGTTGGTAATGTGAGTTGGGTAATGGCCAATTCCAAGGAATATCTGAGCTGTGTTGCAACGTGTGCTCTCTGTGCCAAACGGAAGGGCAATTGGTAATGACTATTTAAATAAGACACAATACAATGATTTGGCACTTGATAATTGCTGGTAATTGAGCTAGAAGAAACAAAATATTAAGACGAAACCTGCAAATATTTAAACGTAGCCCTTTTTTACATGTCTACTGATAAATTTTACTATGCTGTGCAAATGTGATGCTGTACAAAAGAAGCATTCATCTGATAAGAAGACTTTCTAGGATATGAACCGAACAAGTTGCATGCGATGATTAGCAGCAGGAGTGAAAGCCCTCTACGTTATTTTATGATGGTTCAAAATTGTGATCAGTAGATTAGACACAGATCGCTGCAGTGGGTGTATTACCTACCTGAGTGCTCTAACTGCAGTATATGTGAGACTTGCTGTATATGAATAGCTCTCTGCAATTAGAGTCTTAACCCTCTATGTTATTTTAAGGTGCCGTCTCTTTTTGACTAATTTGGTGAACCATAACAGAAGTTTTGTTAGCGTTACAAGCAGAACCTCAAAACATTTTTGGAAAACACTATTACATGTACATGGTGGTAAATAGTGCAGTTATTGGCTCAAACACCATTTACCATCACATGATGAAAGTGAGTTTCAGACAGCAGTACTGTAAAACTAGCATTGGTGCACGTTTAAGCAACTAATTTAGTTGTAGTCTCCAAGCACAACATAAGAAAACATCACCAAATTACAATAAAATCACTTTAACAAAACAGTAATACAACAGCCCAGCAGCACAAAATAATGACACATACCATCACAACCTAACACAGCAACACGATACAGCAGAATAACACCACACAGCGACAACATAACACAACACAACAAGAGCATAACACAATGACAAAGCTCAAAAACAACACATAACAAGCATTGGCATAGCCAATAGGTCTCGCCTTTGGGACCTTATAAGTGTTTAGTTATCCAGCACAATATCCTTGGTGCAACAACATCAACTGCTGCATGGCTAAACACTTATAAGCTCCCAAAGGCAAGACCTATTGGCTATGCCAATGCTTGTTATATCTAGACAGGATGGTGGGTTTGAGATGCCTTGCTGGGTAATTGGCTGCATTATCCACACCAAGCTATTGGTACACTCTGGATTGTTATTTTTGGAGCTGCAACATTAATTTCTTAATCCCTGGCAGGTAGATCATGAGCCATTCCTGAAACAATGGCTCTAGTGGTTTGTAGTTCATAAATATCTGTCAAGAGTTGGCATTAAAATAATTGGCAAAGTGGCCATATCCCCACAGAATTGGCAGAAACGTTATTTGCCAGATATCTTTGCTTTGTGTGGATTAGGGAAATCAACTTCTGTTCATCTCCCTTCAGGATCAATGCCCCCATTCCAGTGGGAATTTCTTATGATTAGCTCTCCTTTCCTCCTGGTAGCAAAGTTGGCATTGGTGGAGTTGGAATTTACGGGGCCAAAGGCACACTTGTTATTGTGCAGACAGCCCATATCAATAAACATCTCATCTACAATGTCATCATCTTTGCATGTGCAGATCCCTAGTTTGTCATGGACGAGGCACTGCTTCAATGCAGAGTTTCAGCCCAAAATGGTGCCCATTCTGTTTCAGGCACAGATATTCTGCTATTTGTGAGGAATTATGTTTTCAAGCATGCTTTTCACAAGAATGGGCATCAGAAAATTATAATCAGATCAAAACAAGAGGGAGTGAGAAGAAATTAATGTGGGTCACCCCTACATCCCAACTATGATGAGTCATCAATCAAACAAAAGGGAGGCAATCCTCATACAGTATGGGTAAATTCTATACTGACTTCAAACCCAAGGGCAACCTTTCTCTTAACCAAATGTCCTGGTGCCTGGACCTATTATCTGTGCACGGCTCTACCTTGTAAAACCAGAGAACGCTTTGATTTTATGGGAGAGATACTAAGGTTAAAAATACCTAAGGAGTCTTTGTTATTTTAATTAAAAGTGACTCCTTATTAAGATTATAAACAAAACAAGAGGTTTAGTGATGGATAAAGTCTCAATCGTCAATGAGTCAACATGTTTCAGCACCTCATAGCCCCAGTCTTGTGGCTTGCCCCTTTTGTTGTTTTTGAGATATGCAGCCTGGCATCCCAAGGTCCAGTGAAACAAATCATTGGGAAATAGACCTTTTCTTAAGGGGGGTTGCATACTACAGTCCTAAGGGCATACGTGTTATGAAGAAAAACCTGAGCAATTGTCTTCTTCTTGGACTTGTTCACAGCCACTTCTGAAAGCTGGACCAGCCAATGGGCAGCTAGTTCTCTCTGAATACGCCCAATCAAGAGCAAGCATTTTATGCAGGGTATGTCTGATTTTTAACAATAGACAAATGACTGGCATTCCAGGAGCCGGTAAAGCATGGCTGGAACTAATTTAAGTCAAATAATCTAAAAGGTAATAAGCACTGCAGTTATGGCACCAAAAGTGTGGCCATCTTGAAATAGGATCTTTCTTTAGCAAGAAAACAGATAAGTGTTACAGGATGTGTGAAACTTTAACAACAGTAGAAAATCAGTCCTACAATAAATGTATGGATTACTGGCTGAGCTAAGAACTGCTACGTGAGCATTAGTATGTACTATACCCACATACATTTCCTTATGAACCGCTGGCCGGTAACAAACCACAGGATTATCATCTTTAATCCATTTTTCAACAGGTTTATCTTAAAATGATCATATATATCATGCAATCTGCAAAGTAAAAGAAAGTACTAAGCTTCAGTGCTTATAAACAGCAGAATTTTCATGATAACAATGAAAACAAGCAGCGGTAATGCCACTAGGTCTGGTTTATGGATGAAAATGCCTTTTGTGTGACATTGATCAGTTCAGGTACTTAATAAATCACCATACATGTTCTTTGTCTCTCATTATTACATTTATGCATCCATTAATCTATCCACTGACTCATTCTTGCATACACCCTCTGGACACATCTGCAATAAAACACACACAAACTCAACAACATATGCAATCAATCAATCAATCAATCAGGGTATTTTATAGCACAGCTACTCACCCGTGAGTGACTTAAGGTGCCGGGGAAGGGGGAACTGGTGGTGGGACTGGGTGGAGGATCAGGTCTTGAGGTCCTTCCCGAATTGGGAAGATAAATAAAAAAGAATACAAGTAGAAAAAAGGAAACACACTGGCATCTAAACACGGCAGGCATATGCATCCAATAACAAACTATAACATAGCAGTGGGTGTCTGTTTTGCAGTGGGAGTGTACGTAGTCTATGATTGCTTTAAAGTTCCAGCATGTCTGCCATATTTAAAACCAATGTGCTGGTTATTTTGAAATGGTAAAACAATGAAACACCATGGACAACAGCACTCCATAATGGTCTCCTGGTTTAGAGTAAGTGGGCACATGGTATGCTGCACACTGCAGATGAAATGTGTGGCAAGCAAAGTAAACCGTTAGCACTTTTTGGAGAGCTGTAGTATGCTCTCAAGAAAAATAAAAATAAAAAGAGGAGAAGCAAGTCAATGAAAGGGATACAATAAAAGGAGAAAAGTAAGGAGAGCCAATGACTGATGTGTACTGAAACATTCCCTCACGCAGTATGCTGTTATTGATGGAAAGCGAGTGCAAATGATATTAAGACAGACCAATGGCATAACAAAGCAGACCATGTGTCTATATTGGTATATATTTATACATTGATGTATACATTATTTAATTACTTTTTTTTTACGAGATCCTGGCAGACAGCTAAGAATGGATTTTAGCAATAATTATTACAATGCAAATCTTGTACTCTTAGGGTTTGGCAAAAGCAGTAACCAACAGCAATATTATTCTGTACAAAGGTATTCTTTGACACTTCATATAACAAAATACATATTTATAATTAGTACAGAGAACTAGCAATCCACCCTTAAATAATTATTGACTTTAACAGATGCTTTCCACAATCAATATGTCAGGTCTACTGCCTTTATCATAATGTTTCACAATAAACAAATCAGACCAGTGACACCTAAACTATCATTTTCTAGCTGTTATTATTGACTTGTCACCCTAACCAGTTTAGGTCTTCAGCACTGAGTTTAATCTTTCCCACAATGCTTCAATCAATACCCACAGTTTGTTAGTGAGTGTAATCAGCATTGAAACCATTAACTACTACTGTAATCTGTGATATTCTATGTAACAAAATTCTATCTGTAGGCTTTAATACAGAGTAATAACAATCCACCTTTAAATTTCTTTTGACGTTAAGTTATGGTTTTCACAAGAAATACATCACGCCTACTGCCTTAATTGCAATTGTAACTTTTCATTATATACAATCAGACCTATAACCTTTATCATTGGCTTCTCACCTTAATTAAAGAGACCTACTGCATTGGTCATAAGCATTTCCACAATGTAATGTAATACAATTACAAATGTTTACAAAATTATAGTTGCCAAAACAATGTAAAATCCCTACTAATAGGGACTAATAATGTTCACCATAGTGCAAATTTTATACCCCCATGGTTTGTTTGAGTGGGCCATCAACACCAAAATCCATACCTACCATGGTAATCCTTGAGATTCTGGATAACAAAATACCTGCCTACTGTCAACACAGTGCAATAACTATCCAATCTTAAAATCCTATTGCCTTTAATACTTGCTTTTCACAATAAGTAAATAAGGCTTACTTGGTTTGTCATAACTTTTCATTATGAACAGGTCCCACCTTAGGAAACTGACATAACTTTTCCCAGTGAACCAATAGGTTCTTTAGCCTTTACCATTGACTTGACACTATCTCCAACACAGGTCTACTGAAGTGTGCATAAGCTGGCAAACATTAGGCACACATCTATAAATTATAAAGGTGTGCAAAATTACAGTTGGGAAAGCAATATATAAATCCTCTTAATAAGGCTGAACAAAAATCAACTCAATGAAATTCAATTAACCATGGTTTGTCAGAGTGGGTGACCAATACCGAAAGCTTTGCCTACTCTGTTCATCTATGAGATTGCATTTAACAAAATAACTGTCTACATCCTGTAACACAGTGGGAGAACGATTCACTGTTTAAAAAAATGTTTTTTACAAAAAGCTAGACCTACTGCCTTATTCATAATTTTTATAATAAACTGACCTGAACTGTAGCATCTGGTATTAATTTTCACTGAGCACCAATCAGCCCTAAAGCTGTTTTCAACGGCTTGGCCCTATAACTGTCGCAGGCCTACTGTACTGAGCGTAAACTTTCTCACAAGGCAACCATCATACATACGGTCACAAAATTACAAACGTATACAAAATTACAGTTGGCAAAGCAAAATAGTATCTCTCCTAAGACAGTCTAATAGGAATTATTGTATTCCCTATATTATATGCCACAGTTTTTTGTTCAAAGTCTCCAAAACAGTGCTGCTATCTAGTTTGCTACCAACTTCTTGTGGCCATTCTGAAAACTTCCCTAGGAATGCATTCTACCCATTGCTTACCGTTGGCCTTGTGGTTTGTAACTCACAGTTGCATGTTTTCTATTTGTTGGCTTTATTTGGTTTAGGCTGTCCAACTTGAGCTCCTCCCTCCCGTGGCCATAGCCCGTTTACTGTATTCTTCCACAAACTAGCTTTCTGTAAACAGTTCTGTAGATCTTGTTCTAATCTTGTCAGATTTGCTGTGCATTCAAAGACACAGGTCAAATGTAAGGCTCTATCTTCCGAGGGAGCTTAGTGTTTACTTTTCTTTCTCTGACTTCAAAGTAAGAGAATCTATGTGGCAATCTTGCTGTGAAAGAAAAGGCTTTTGTTTTAGCACACAACAACATTTAAATGTCTGTAAATGAACTGTACTGATATTTTAGAAATATCAGAATTAGGAAAGTATGAATGAAGCACACTTTTATGTAATTCTGAAGTGTGCTGGAAACAAATATTTGAATATGATCAAAACGAATCAATACACTAGGTGATGACATTTCCACACATTAGCATTTTCGCACAGTAAAACTGTATGACTGTACAAATGTAATGGTCATTTTAATTGAATATGTGGTTTCTATAATGGCAGTGCTCTAACACACCATGCATACTCCACTCTACAACACTCTACTCATCTTCTGCTCCTCCACTCTACGCCACTCCATTCTATGACACTACACTCCACTCTGCAACAAGCCACTCTAGTCTATGAGACTCCACATCACTCCACTCCACTCTATGCCACTCCATTCTAGGACATACCCCTCCACTCTAAGACACTCTATGGACCGCCACTCTACAACACACCATTCCACTCTACTCTATGCCCCTCCACTCTACACTCCTCCACTCCACAGTACAAACCACTCTACCCCGATCTACCCCACTCTACTCAAATCTACCCCACTCCAATCTACCCCATTCCAGTCCATTCCAATCTACTCCACTCTACTCCAATCTACCCCAGTACACTCCAATCTACCCAAAAATCCACCATACTACAATCTACCCAAACCACCCCACTTCACTCCAATCAACTCCACTCTAACCCACTCCAATCTATCCCAATGTACCTGACTGCACTCCAATCTATCCCACTCCACCCCAATCCACTCCAATCTACCCCACTACAATCGACGGCAGTCCACTCCAATCTACCCCAGTCCACTCCAATCTACCCAAGTCTCTCCAATCTACCCAACCCTACTCCCCTCCAATCTATCCCACTCCACTCCAGTCTCCATTTGAATCTATCCCACTCAACTCCACTCCACCCTACTCCACTCTACCTCACTCCAGTCAACCCCACTCCTATCCAATATGCTCCACTCCACTCCAATCTACCCCACTCCAATCTTCCAATATCTACTTCACTCCAATCTACCTAACTCCACTTTACTCCAATCTACCCCTCTCTACTCCAATCTACCCAACTTCACTCCACTCCAGTCTGCCCCACTCCACTCTACCCCAATCTACCCAACCCTAATCTCTTCACCCCAATCTTTCTCACTCCAAGCACCCCATCCCAATCTAAGGCATGCCACTCCACTCTACCCTACCCCATCTCACTCTCCCCCACCTAACTCTACCACTCCCCAATCTATCCCACTCCAATATATCCCACTTTAATCTACCCCACTTCACTCCAATCTGCCCCACTCTGCTGCACTTCAATTTGCCCCACTCCACTCCAATCCAATCTACCCCACTCCACTCCAATCTACCCCACTTCAGTCCAATCTACCACACTCCACTCAGATATACACCACTCCACTCCAATCTACCCCCTTTACTCAAACTACCCCAATCTACCCCACCCCACTCCACCCCAATTTTCCCCACTTCATCCCAATCCACCCCACTCCAATCTACCCCACTCTACTCCAGTCTACCCCAATCTAATCCACTCAAGCCCAATTTACCCCACTCTACTCTAATCTGCCCCTCTCCACTCTTGTCTACCCTACTCTACTCCAATCTACCCCATTCCACTCCAATCTGCCCCACTCCAAACTACCCCAATCTACCCCACTCCAATCTACCTCCTTCGACTCCACCCCATCTACCTCACTCCTCTCCACCCCAATCTACCCCAGTCCACTCCAGTCTACCCCAATCTATACCATTCTATGCAAATATACCCCACTGCAATATACCCCAATTGGTCCCTTGCTACTCTACCCCAATCTACCCCAATCACGCTTCCCCAATCTACCCACTCCACTCTACCTCAATCTACCCCACTCCTGTCATGTAGTTCCTATAGTACCCCTGCAGGACCTGCGCGTTTGGATAACATAAACCGTGGGCTTGGTGACTTACTGGGTCTGTGCACCCTCACCGCGTATGTTAGCTGGATTTGCATTAGCTAGCTCACAGTGCCACTAGAATCTCCTCTTATCGGGGAGAGATTCGTTTCTGGCAACCTTAGATCATGACAACCCTGATCCCTCAGAATCATGGAAACAATGTACTACTTTTCGCTCAGTCATTCGTGCTTACTTATTTGGTTTGTCTCAGAGAGTTACACAGAATAAACAGTCCGGGCGTTTCAATAAGTATTTATTGAACAGTGGTTATTCTAGTGTAAAATATTTGTGCTGCAGTAACCAGCAGACAATAGCAGAGATATATTATCAGCAGTACGATAAAAGTGAAAGGGTAGTACAGTTCTACCCTATTGCAATAATCATGAATATAAAATGCGTAATAGAATGTCACCCAAAAGTGCGCGTACTCCTACGATGCCTAACTAGATGTACCTAAGTGTACCTAGCATATGTGTAGGTCTAAAAGCCTAAGAGCCAAGAATCCTTCTAGGATTTAGTCGAACCCCCATACCTGAATAGAGAGAGTGTGGGACCCCGTCCTGGTCTTGAGTTGGACAACCCGCAAGGGCTGTGTCAGACCGCTGTCAGCTGGAACGACTGCATGCAGGAGCCTCAGCGTCTCTGGTCAGTGTGTCAGCATGGAAGTCTCGGTTCCCTCTATCTTACCGTGGCAAGATGTGGTGTATTTATACCCTAAAGTGCCTTGTCCCTTAGTATGGTTTGTATTGGTCTTTGTTGGACATGAGGAAGACATCAGGGGTGAACTTTGTACATACATATTATGCGGGAGATGTAGCTGGTGAATGCTCATGCATAATTTATGAGTACATTGTAGGCCTGTGTTCGGGAAAAACCCTGCAGTGTTCTAACCACAGACTAGATAACGTGCAACCCTCAGAGTTCGTTGTGTACTGTAGGGAACTAATGTGGGTGAAAGATCATGCCTATATTAGGGCATAGGAGATCATGACTATAATAGTGCATAGACGATTATGACCAAAATAGGGCATATACGATTATGACCATAATAGGGCATATACGAATATGACCATATAAGGCATATATGAACGTGTCTATATTAGGGCCTCTATACAAAACGTAACACTCCACCCCATTCCACTAACCTTTAGCCATGCTGAACAGCAGCCACACTCTTGCACAACATGGCTAAAGCGCATTGTCAAAGCCAATAGCTCTCACATAGGTAAGACCTAGTTGGCTTTGCCAATTCCTGTTTAGGGTGCGTCACCAACACCAAACATTACCTACTATGGTAATCTATGAGATTCCATATAGCACAATACCTGCATAGAAGCTGTAGCACAATGTAATAACAATCCAGTTTTAAATGTTTAAAGGCCTACTGCTTTTAACACACACTTTTCACAATAAGTTGGTCAGGCCTACTGGCTTTGTCATAAGATTTCATAATAAACAGATCAAACCGATGGCATCTGGCATTACCTTTCCCAATGAACTGAGAAGGACTATACACTTTACTATTGGATTTACTACTTAAGCAACACAGGCCTATTCAAGTGCATATACACTGGCAACTATCATGCATAGTAATAAAATTACAAATATGTAGAAAAATACAGTTGTACAAAACAATAAGCAACCCCTTTTAATACGGCCTAACAAGATTCATCATCATTGAAATGCAAGGGTTTGTCAGAGTGGATGGTCAACATCGAAACCCTTGCCTACTAATGTAACCAAAATACCTGTCTATAGCCTGTAACACAATGGGGTAACAACCAACTGTTAAAGATTTACTGATTTTAACACATTCTTTTCACAATTAACTATCTAGACCAACTGCATTTGCCCTAACATATCATAATAAGCAGATCAGACCTATGGCATTGGAGTAAACGTATGCCAGTGCACGAATGAGGTCCACAGCTTGTCACCATAACCAATTCAGGCCTACTGTTTGAGCATAAGCTTTTCCACAAGGCAACCATCAGGCACACAATGATAACATTAGAAAGGTATACAAAATTACATCTGGCTAAGCAAAATACTATCTCCTATAAGAGGTCCTTATAAGGATTCTCACATTGCTAATCTTCTATATCCATGGTTTGGCACAGGGGATAATCAACAACAAAACCTTTTGCCTACTACAGCAATCTTTGCGATTCCTTGTAACAAAACATCTATCTATAAGATTATATATAGAGTAATAACTATCCACCCTTAAATGCCTATTGACTTAAACGTGCTTTTCACGATAAATGTAGCAGGCCTACTGCCCTTATCATGACAATTCATAATAAACAGATCAGGCCTTTAGCCAAGCTCATTTACTTGCCACCATAACCAACTCCATCCTGCTGTATCGAGTAAAAGGTTTGCCAGAAAATAAAATGTGCAACACAAGCAGTCTTTTTAGTGGAAGCACATACATTTGGCCCAATTAAATCCTCTACTGGCTGGCACAGCTCTGTATTCTTTCATCTTCTAATGCTAAGAAAGGCAGATTGTGGGTCATATCTTCACAATGGGAAGGGTCAGCAGGACAGGACCAATTTCCTACAATTTGACAAGGCTATCCTGAGACATAGCAATCAGCCTTAACTAGTAGGGTGAGCTGAAGGACTCAGCGTATTAGCATCTTTTAATGCTGAGAAAGGCAGATTGCATGTCATATCTCTACAATGCAAATGCTCAGCAGGACGCTTGAAGGAAGTGGCCCTCTAGGGCCACTCGGGTTTTCTCACAACCACCTGCTATGCCTTCCCAAGAATGAAAAGTCGGTCAGACAGTAGAGAATGCAAACTTACATTTTATTAGCAATGCTCTGCAGAGGAGTCCATCATGACCTGCACCCTAAGATGTCTGCCAAGGGACTGACTCCCCAACAGTCTACAGTGAGTAATCATTCTTCCCCAGGAGCCTCCAACCCCGCCCACCATGGAAAATTACCGGCTTGGGCCGAACATGAACAAAGGAGGCACAGGGAGATGAGCTACCACCTGCCAGATGGGTACATGTTATCAGAGACTCAAGGCCACTGTGCTGGGTCTCAGCGTCTCCTAACGTGGGAGCAGAACTACACACTTGGATATATATGCGAGGGCAGAATAGCCTCCTCATTAGCAAGTCGGGAAACATCCTTGGACAGAAAGAAAAATAATAACGAAATACAGTGTTCTGCTGAGGCAAGCAATACGAGCAATGAGGCCTAACCCAGGCACAGTCTAAGCAGCCTAATAAGGATTACGAAATGCAAAATGGAGTCACACTCGCTAACTGAAGCCTGCGCATTACGGGGATAACTCAGTGGGTTGCATAACGTGAATACAAATGGCATCTATTTAGCCACACATTGCTAACCTAATATAACGTGAAAGGAGTGCGTTGCAGGGCATCTATTTAGCCACACATTGCTAACCTATTATAACGTGAAAGGAGTGCATTGCAGGGATGGGTATTTGAAACCTAACAGACCCTCCTTTTAGCATGGGTGGCTAAATGCTTTATTCGCTATCCGGTAGGGTCTTTACAATTCTAAGGGGGAGGAAGAAACTGCATAGTCACTCATGTTACAAGGAAAAACAAGCAACACATGAGCATTGAAATAATCTAATACTCAAAGATGCCCTCATCTATGAGCATTATATCCTGAATTCCTGCATCATCATAACAGAAATCTTGTTGTCACGTCTTGGCAATGTAGGGGTAGGGGTAAGTTTACTCATACAATAGGTGCAACAGGCTGGAAGGCAATTAATGCATAAGCAACAGGTAAAGATGACTCCTGTGATGGCTATTAGGACAAGTAATATCTTCCAACCCCATGATGTCATCAGACCCCAGAGCCACCCTGTGAGGGACCATGAACCATTATCCTGATGGATATCTGAAGGAAGTCTGTGTAATTTCTGTATTGCGGAGTACGCATTAGGGGCACTATCAGGGATGTACACACAGCAGCTGCTGCTGATGACGCGACAGGCTCCACCCCTATCAGCCAGAATGGCGTCTAAAACCATCCGATTTTGAAGAGAAACGAGCCTCGTAGCCTGAAGCTCGACTGTAATATTAGTCAGTATACCAGCAGTAGTATTAATAACTCCCTCAACTACTCTATACTCTAGCAAGGCGACGAATATTACGACTATTGAACATGGGACCCCAGAACGGCAGAATGCCCTTCATTATGTCAGTAAATTGCTGCAAGGATGTATCTGTCTGATCAATATCGTCTGGATTGACCACTCTCCTAACTTGATGTACCTGAAGATCCCTACGCTGTAGTCTATGATCCTTGTGGTAGTTGGACGGTGCAATGTAAACGGGAGGCAAGAGAAAGGAAAAATAACACCGGCCAGAACACCCTCTCGGAAGCCATGTATAAGCCTGTTCCCCACAGATGAAGTATACATTCGGAGGTGTAAGCAAAGGTGGGCTGCTAGTAGTGTTCAACCGGTATGTGTAGTTACAATGGCTCTGTCCTACCGAAATGATCCCTGCTCCTCAACACAGAAACTAGCTGTTGCGTTGATCACAGGGACAGGCATAGCTTTGTCCTCAGTGATATTGCGTTCCTGGAAACATTTAAAGTATTCAGTGACATTAAATCCTCGGAAATCTAGCATTTCATTTCATAACCAAGTGACATTTTTGTGAGCTTCAAATACATTCATGCAAGCATTTGAGTGCAGGGTACCCTCCTTGCCATCTGCCCCAGGTGTATACCCCTGGTGTACCACTATATACTCCAATACTGCTTCGTAGTCAGCCTGCACCATTTTCATAGCGTCAGCATGATAGTGCATGTATACCATAGAGAGCAGTTGAAACCAGGCTTCACAGCTACCCAAATATGACAGGGGCAACGACACTAGCAAATCATTTTTCTGCATAACTGAGGGAAGTAGCCCACACACCCAGCAATTCGTGGCATTAGTAGTACTGTGTACCTGATGAAGCATCTGAACAAAAGCATTTTGGGCATAAGTCTGTCTATGCCTTTCTTTATGTGGGGCCAATGTAACAAAAGAGTGCTCAGCTGGAGCTGGGGTAGTCCCTATCAGGACGTGCACGGGATGTTGTTCCTCTAAGTACCAGACCACCCCAAATACGACCATCAGAGAAAGCAAAATTATTACAACAAACACTATTTTACGCTTAGTGGACCAAGAGGACCAAACAGGACCATCTGGAGTGGGACGCGGAGCCGCAAAGGGCTGCTCCTCATCAGGGATAGGACGACCAAAGGGATGCATCTGGAAAACTTCAAGGGCAACTTATAGGTGTCACAAGGGAAAGAAAAATTCACGGGCTAGAGTCACTATTGCAACAACAGTACCAGAGGGCACAAATCACCCAGTGTCCGTTTAGAGCCTCGCTGGCAAGCTACTATTGTTCATCAATGACGGTGCTATGAAGCACTCCCACGGAGGAGCTGCACAATCGCAGCCCTTGCAGCAAAACAAATCCTTCTTCTTTCAGGATAGGGCACCCTCCCTCCTGGGCAAATACCCTCAACTATCCTGTCCAGTGTCCAAGGCAGTGCACCAGTGTAGTTCGACCTAGTCTAATACAGGCACCTTAGGCACAGCGCCTGCGCCCTAAGCTCAAGTCCTTCCCTAACTCCTAGACTGTTCGGCTCCAAGAATGGCGCTATTTTTCCAAGAATCAAATCACTCACCTGGTGCACACAGGTCGAGTCAAGTTATTCTCCACTGTCGACTCTTCAGACCAAACGGTCAACTCCAAGGTTTCGCCTTCTCAGGACCCCAGCCGGTGACCACTAGACGAGGGGGTGCCCGATCAGGCGGGCGTGGCAGCTGTGAGAACCAAGCTCGGTCTTATGTGGGGGTACCCCGATCCGCCCGACCAACCAAACGCACCCCCCGACCCTACAACCCGATTACGGGCGAGTCGGATCACCTTGCGGGGTCCCTGTTCTGGCGCCAACTGAAGGAAGTGGCCCTCCTCTAGGGCCACTCGGGTTTTCTCACAACCACCTGCTATGCCTTCCCAAGAATGAAGAGTCGGACAGACAGTAGAGAATGCAAACTTACATTTTATTAGCAATGCTCTGCAGAGGAGTCCATCATGACCTGCACCCTAAGATGTCTGCCGAGGGACTGACTCCCCAACAGTCTACAGTGAGTAATCATTCTTCCCCAGGAGCCTCCAACCCCGCCCACCATGGAAAATTACCGGCTTGGGCCGAACATGAACAAAGGAGGCACAGGGAGATGAGCTACCACCTGCCAGATGGGTACATGTTATCAGAGACTCAAGGCCACTGTGCTGGGTCTCAGCGTCTCCTAACGTGGGAGCAGAACTACACACTTGGATATATATGCGAGGGCAGAATAGCCTCCTCATTAGCAAGTCGGGAAACATCCTTGGACAGAAAGAAAAATAATAACGAAATACAGTGTTCTGCTGAGGCAAGCAATACGAGCAATGAGGCCTAACCCAGGCACAGTCTAAGCAGCCTAATAAGGATTACGAAATGCAAAATGGAGTCACACTCGCTAACTGAAGCCTGCGCATTACGGGGATAACTCAGTGGGTTGCATAACGTGAATACAAATGGCATCTATTTAGCCACACATTGCTAACCTAATATAACGTGAAAGGAGTGCGTTGCAGGGCATCTATTTAGCCACACATTGCTAACCTATTATAACGTGAAAGGAGTGCATTGCAGGGATGGGTATTTGAAACCTAACAGACCCTCCTTTTAGCATGGGTGGCTAAATGCTTTATTCGCTATCCGGTAGGGTCTTTACAATTCTAAGGGGGAGGAAGAAATTGCATAGTCACTCATGTTACAAGGGAAAAACAAGCAACACATGAGCATTGAAATAATCTAATACTCAAAGATGCCCTCATCTATGAGCATTATATCCTGAATTCCCTGCATCATCATAACAGAAATCTTGTTGTCACGTCTTGGCAATGTAGGGGTAGGGGTAAGTTTACTCATACAATAGGTGCAACAGGCTGGAAGGCAATTAATGCATAAGCAACAGGTAAAGATGACTCCTGTGATGGCTATTAGGACAAGTAATATCTTCCAACCCCATGATGTCATCAGACCCCAGAGCCACCCTGTGAGGGACCATGAACCATTATCCTGATGGATATCTGAAGGAAGTCTGTGTAATTTCTGTATTGCGGAGTACGCATTAGGGGCACTATCAGGGATGTACACACAGCAGCTGCTGCTGATGACGCGACAGGCTCCACCCCTATCAGCCAGAATGGCGTCTAAAACCATCCGATTTTGAAGAGAAACGAGCCTCGTAGCCTGAAGCTCGACTGTAATATTAGTCAGTATACCGGCAGTAGTATTAATAACTCCCTCAACTACTCTATACTCTAGCAAGGCGACGAATATTACGACTATTGAACATGGGACCCCAGAACGGCAGAATGCCCTTCATTATGTCAGTAAATTGCTGCAAGGATGTATCTGTCTGATCAATATCGTCTGGATTGACCACTCTCCTAACTTGATGTACCTGAAGATCCCTACGCTGTAGTCTATGATCCTTGTGGTAGTTGGACGGTGCAATGTAAACGGGAGGCAAGAGAAAGGAAAAATAACACCGGCCAGAACACCCTCTCGGAAGCCATGTATAAGCCTGTTCCCCACAGATGAAGTATACATTCGGAGGTGTAAGCAAAGGTGGGCTGCTAGTAGTGTTCAACCGGTATGTGTAGTTACAATGGCTCTGTCCTACCGAAATGATCCCTGCTCCCTCAACACAGAAACTAGCTGTTGCGTTGATCACAGGGACAGGCATAGCTTTGTCCTCAGTGATATTGCGTTCCTGGAAACATTTAAAGTATTCAGTGACATTAAATCCTCGGAAATCTAGCATTTCATTTCATAACCAAGTGACATTTTTGTGAGCTTCAAATACATTCATGCAAGCATTTGAGTGCAGGGTACCCTCCTTGCCATCTGCCCCAGGTGTATACCCCTGGTGTACCACTATATACTCCAATACTGCTTCGTAGTCAGCCTGCACCATTTTCATAGCGTCAGCATGATAGTGCATGTATACCATAGAGAGCAGTTGAAACCAGGCTTCACAGCTACCCAAATATGACAGGGGCAACGACACTAGCAAATCATTTTTCTGCATAACTGAGGGAAGTAGCCCACACACCCAGCAATTCGTGGCATTAGTAGTACTGTGTACCTGATGAAGCATCTGAACAAAAGCATTTTGGGCATAAGTCTGTCTCATGCCTTTCTTTATGTGGGGGCAATGTAACAAAAGAGTGCTCAGCTGGAGCTGGGGTAGTCCCTATCAGGACGTGCACGGGATGTTGTTCCTCTAAGTACCAGACCACCCCAAATACAACCATCAGAGAAAGCAAAATTATTACAACAAACACTATTTTACGCTTAGTGGACCAAGAGGACCAAACAGGACCATCTGGAGTGGGACGCGGAGCCGCAAAGGGCTGCTCCTCATCAGGGATAGGACGACCAAAGGGATGCATCTGGAAAACTTCAAGGGCAACTTATAGGTGTCACAAGGAAAGAAAAATTCACGGGCTAGAGTCACTATTGCAACAACAGTACCAGAGGGCACAAATCACCCAGTGTCCGTTTAGAGCCTCGCTGGCAAGCTACTATTGTTCATCAATGACGGTGCTATGAAGCACTCCCACGGAGGAGCTGCACAATCGCAGCCCTTGCAGCAAAACAAATCCTTCTTCTTTCAGGATAGGGCACCCTCCCTCCTGGGCAAATACCCTCAACTATCCTGTCCAGTGCCCAAGGCAGTGCACCAGTGTAGTTCGACCTAGTCTAATACAGGCACCTTAGGCACAGCGCCTGCGCCCTAAGCTCAAGTCCTTCCCTAACTCCTAGACTGTTCGGCTCCAAGAATGGCGCTATTTTTCCAAGAATCAAATCACTCACCTGGTGCACACAGGTCGAGTCAAGTTATTCTCCACTGTCGACTCTTCAGACCAAACGGTCAACTCCAAGGTTTCGCCTTCTCAGGACCCCAGCCGGTGACCACTAGACGAGGGGGTGCCCGATCAGGCGGGCGTGGCAGCTGTGAGAACCAAGCTCGGTCTTATGTGGGGTACCCCGATCCGCCCGACCAACCAAACGCACCCCCCGACCCTACAACCCGATTACGGGCGAGTCGGATCACCTTGCGGGGTCCCTGTTCTGGCGCCAACTGAAGGAAGTGGCCCTCCTCTAGGGCCACTCGGGTTTTCTCACAACCACCTGCTATGCCTTCCCAAGAATGAAGAGTCGGACAGACAGTAGAGAATGCAATCTTACATTTTATTAGCAATGCTCTGCAGAGGAGTCCATCATGACCTGCACCCTAAGATGTCTGCCGAGGGACTGACTCCCCAACAGTCTACAGTGAGTAATCATTCTTCCCCAGGAGCCTCCAACCCCGCCCACCATGGAAAATTACCGGCTTGGGCCGAACATGAACAAAGGAGGCACAGGGAGATGAGCTACCACCTGCCAGATGGGTACATGTTATCAGTGACTCAAGGCCACTGCGCTGGGTCTCAGCATCTCCTAACGTGGGAGCAGAACTACACACTGGGATAGGTATGCGAGGGCAGAATAGCCTCCTCATTAGCAAGTCGGGAAACAGCCTTGGACAGAAAGAAAAATAATAACGAAATACAGTGTTCTGCTGAGGCAAGCAAAACGAGCAATGAGGCCTAACCCAGGCACAGTCTAAGCAGCCTAATAAGGATTACGAAATGCAAAATGGAGTCACACTCGCTAACTGAAGCCTGCGCATTACGGGGATAACTCAGTGGGTTGCATAACGTGAATACAAATGGTATCTATTTATCCACACATTGCTAACCTAATATAACGTGAAAGGAGTGCGTTGCAGGGCATCTATTTAGCCACACATTGCTAACCTAATATAACTTGAAAGGAGTGCGTTGCAGGGATGGGAATTTGAAACCTAACACGCTACAGCATGTCCAGAAATCAGCAAAGCTGAACCGAGGCATAACGGCCAGCTTTAAAGTAGTATGGGTTGCCGTATTTTTTTGTTACAATATGCTTGTATGGCCAAGGTCAAAGCTCTTGAATTTCCAAGACAGGCACAGGCTCAGGTCTCACAGAGCAGACCAAAGCTGAAGTCTCCACTAGACTTAATTAACACACTCTGCTGGTTGGAGCCAGCATTCAGAGGGGTTGAAATAGGAGTTGCAAAGGACAGGAAATAACACCTCTTGATTACCATTTCTTTTTAGTTCAAAAGCTTATGACTAGAGGTGAGAGTAGAGTTAATGGGCAGGGGACATATGGAATGAGACTAGGTAAGACAAAGGAGCGCCGAAGGAAAGTTAACTTCTGGAGGCATATATAAAACTTGTTTTTCACAAGGCTGTCAAGTCGGAGAAGAGCTGGGCTAAGATTCAACAAATTGAGAACTATCAAATTAGTGCCATGCTTCTGTCCTAATATAAATTATGGAAGCAAATCTCCTTTCACTACATTGTCTCTTTTTTACCCTGGAATTTCATTCACTGCTGCTAATGAAGGTGGATGGTGTTCTCGGAGGAAATTCTAGAATGTCTAGAGGATGCCTCATTATGTAAAATAGAAAGAACAAGGGTCTCTGGGATCCTCGCAAAAGTACTTAGTGTGCATGAAGTGGTGAGGACAACAGGGTAACACAAGGCATGCCGATTTGCTCTTGTGCTGTTTAGACATCAACTACTAAGCCCTTCACCCTTCGTGTGGGTGCACCTCCAGCTGGGACTGAACTATGACCTGACTATGGCTTGACCGACTGGTGGCCATCTGCATTGGAAAGCCTTCGAGAGCCCGAGAGGGTCTTGGAGCATGAACCCCTGCTCAAATTTTGGCTTCTTTCGCCCTAGCAGAAGTAGGTAGAATCTGGGTCTTTTAAGGTTTGCACAGTTTCGGCTCAGATTGCGAGCCTTGATTGCTCTTCCACATCCTTCCTTCTTCATTTGGTGTATTTGTTCAGCAGTAGACATTAATAACTCCATAAAATACAATGGTGCATGGCGGCTGCTTTTGTAAATAATTCCCAATCTTGCCCTTGTGACAGCCTTTTACTCATTGAACAGCATTTCTGCCTCACACAAGTCAGTGTATGGATTACTGGTAATTCTCTAATTACCACGCCCTTTTTTGGTGCAAGGCACACGGCATCCCACTGCGCTTGTGGATATGCTGGTTAGTTCTTAATATAATTATAACTTGCGTGTCTGTCTCTCACATACTCTTACCCATCATACCATCAAGAACTGCGTCCGATAACACGATAACCACACATCGGTTGTCATCATATACGACATAACAAAACTTTCCCTATAGGCTCAAAATAAAAACAGCACCCTTGTAACTACACCCCTTACACATTGTAGCTTGCTACCTGAGAGGGTAAGTGATTCAGCAACCCACATAGGGGTAGGTTAGTAAGAGCTTACACAGTACAATACAATAAAATACTCAGGGAAAACATGTGGGTAGAACCCAAGCACGTCTCTTAGTAGTATTCTGAAAGCTCTTTTTTCATTTACCTCTTAGGATCAGACAACAATGGACGTCCAATACTGCTCTCAAGCACACAACTATGCTCTGAAATCTAAACTTAATGATGGAAAAGGGGTGTGCCAGGACTGGAAAACAGCAATACATTCCTCATGATTGCCGTCCCACCATCTGTGCGGCTGTCAGACAAAAACAAATAGTGTAAATCATCTTATTATCTAAGGCAGTTTAATAACACTACAGTGCCATGTGTGTGCCTCCGAACATTCTAGCTCTATCCCACTTTCAGTTTGACACTATATTCATGTTAGTGAGACTTCTCTAGGCAGTCATACTGCTGCTGGGTCAGGCATTTGGATAAGGAAACAAAACAAACAGGGCTGTGTGGAGAGGAAGCACTTTTTTCTATGGAAGCACACAACTCTGCCCAATATAAACATGTACTCCCGTACACCACTATGTGGACAGAGTCAAAGCCCCTCTCTGTAGAGCTCTTAAAAGCTGTATTTTAGCTTGATAACATAAGGTATGGTGACAGCTGTGCTGTCAAACCAGACCTAAAAACTATAATAAATGAACTAGGGAACAGTATATCTGTTTCTGTTAAAAATATCACAGCTTTGGAATTCCTGAGCATTCAGTAACTAACCTGGAAGATAACACAGAGTCAACACTGGGAGACAATATTGTGGGGTCTATTTTCTATATCTGGTTTATTTCAATCACTGATTCTTGCAAACACACAGTTTAAATCGTTTATGCAAAAGTATATGTAATTAAACACACAATCACAATTCAATAAAAATACATTTAAACTTATAAAAACTGTGGCGAACATATATCCAAACTGATAGACTACGACATGCAATCAGGTTAGCATTGCAGACATTTTTGTTTGAAAATTCAAAGGCATCATAAAAAAAAACAGAATATTGCACGGGTCATTGCATCTACATTTTCTCAAAATATGTATTGGCCACTTCCCCCTGGGTATTACTATAGGAAGCACAATAGAAAAAAGTGTGTTGTGCCTTCAATAAAAGCAGAGTTGCAAAAAGTTTTTTCAGAACAAGTTACACACTTACTTGCGCACCCAGTAAGACAGGTTGTTTAATGGCAACACCCGAAGTTCAAATTTCATACATAGTAAATAACTCGACAAAGGTTGTATATTTTTATGGTAGAGTTCTACACCATATCCATCTTCAACTTATATACCTTTGGACAGCTTGGTATCCTCTTTTGCCATGCTCTGAAGAAATTCCAACTTTGGTCTCAACACCTCTTTTCCAGGGGAACCATCTATTACAACGCAGGCATTACAACACAGCCATTACAACGAATGTTCCATTACAACACATGCTATTACAACGCAGGGACCAAAGTTCGCTGCAGCCTTGTAATGAGAGGGTTTCTCTGAAGTGCATTAACCCTAGCAAATTAGCAGCCCCCTCAAGATTCAGAAGCTCCCAAAGGGCATTTAGTTTTATTATTTCAGTCAATGGTTTAGTCAGAATAAGACTGTTTTTAAGTGCTTAATGTGTAAGAGAATGAATTCCAGTGCCCAAAGATCTGCTCAGATGCCTGTGACTGGTGCTGTTAAATGTCAGCACACCCAATACCCTTGCAGCGTAGTCTTGAATCCAACCTAGGCCTCTTTAACCCACTCTCAGACTCTCCTTACCCATTTATCTCACTTTTCAGGGTTCCTGCTTTCCCCCTCTGAGACTTTTTCCTGCCTTCCTCTTCCCCCTTCTTTCCCATTGGTGTGCTTTCCCTCTCTTGCTCTCGGGAAATGTCTGAAGAGGTATAATTAGTGCCAGTCCCCAAAAATGAGTGCTGGGGGTCCTTGTCACAACCACCGGCTCAAATTAAGCACTGCTGCTTTTAGAAAATTTGTAAATATTGGGGATCTGCCAGGTAATGTGAATATTGCCATAAGACATCATAATATTACAGTTGTGTTGTCTTAAAGAGAACTGTAAATGCAATTTGAGTTCAGACCATAAGAGAGTAGCAAATAGAATCAGGGCCCATATGAGCAAATTGACAAAAATGTGATCAACTTTGTCAGTCTAAATTGTGAACTGTTAGACTAACTAAAACAAAACTTCACTAAGGAGTGGCGGAGGGGGAAGTCCCTTGGTAATCGCCCTGAATGGTACACTGGTGAATGCAGACCTTACGAAATAGTCTTATTAAAAGTAGTTAAGAAGGGAAATCGAAGGGAGATAATAGAGGTGAGAAGAGGCTATACCGCAACTCTGGTTAGATGTAGAAGATCATGGGAGTCAGAACAGTGGTGCGATCTTACAGAATCTCTTCCAAAAAAGAACATGAAGGTATTCTGGAAAATAGTAGCCAATGGGAGTCAAGCCATAGATAGTCTTCCTGATTCAGTTGTTCAGCCTGAACTGTGGGTAACAGACTTCTCTGAGTTATATGGGAAGTGGGGCACTGATGCACTGTCTCTTGATGATGAGCTTAGAGGAGATCATATAGATCTCCAAAATGCTAAAAATTAAGAGAAATCTTTGGAATTTAGACTGGCTGAGGTAGGTTAGGCTTTAGGTCAAATGAACAAGGAGAAAGCACTCTGCCTTATGACATCCCAGGGGATCTGCATTTGTCCAAACCTGCAACTTGGGTCCCATACCTAAATACTCTTAGTAATGCCATCATGAGAGGGGAGGACATCCCACCCTCCTGCTCAGCATTAGACAGAGATGTGTACTGGCCCCCACGCTGTTTAGTTTTTTCATTAACGCCATGGTAGAGTGGATGGAAAATTGAAATCATGATGAGCCAAAATCTGCAGGCATAAGTATATCCGTACTCATGTTTTCTGATCGTACACTGTTGCTTTCCAGAACATCAATGGGCCTTCAGGCCCTCTCGGATCAGTTTGCTTCCTTCTGCTCTTCTAGGGGTCTTGAGATTAAAGCTGCAAAATTAAAATATATGGTCATACACCCCCATAGTTCTTTTAGGGGCAAGATGTTCATGGAGGGGGCTCTCCATTCAAGAGTTTTGATTATCTGGGCGTTAGGCTTGTGGAAAATCTGTCTTGGGCTCTGCAGATAGAAAAAAAGCAGAGCTATATTTCAGTATGGGGCTGTTGTAAGAAAATACAAGGTTACTTCTAGTGGAACGGTTTCACCAGGCCTTGAAGTCTATAGGGCAACTACCCTGGCTGAGGCTACCTATGGAGCAGGGGTATGGGTCATTGTTCATGCCTCCTCTCTGGTCCTAGCTGAAAATAAATTCATTAGGTCATTGCTTAACTTGCCCTCGAGCACTCCCTCGACACCTATACGCTTTGATCTAGCACTAAAAATGTTCAACTCAGTGGTCCTTTTAAAAAACTTTAAAATATTGGATACAACTTTGGACAACAGTGGAACTGGCTCCTTATCGTGGCGTTCTAACTGAACTCATTAAGCTAGATAAAAGCACACTCACTCCTTGGCACAAGAGGATAAACCATCTTTGTGTAGCCATTAAAATGGAGGACATATGGCAGTCTCCAATGACAATGGGAAAAGATATGGTCAACAAGATGAAGAAAGCATTTTCGGAATGTACGCTATCCAGGCTATGGGATGATCAAACAGAAGGGGGTTTACTGCAAAATTCCTTCTCCATAAATACATTCCTAGCTTTGAGCATAACCTGGACATGAGTAGGCCCAGTCTAGCAAGAAATGTGCATATTAAATTCAGAATTGGCAATTTACAGTTTAAATCATACACAGCCAATTGGTCAAAGGACACTATTCCAAACCTTCATTGCCCTTTCTACCCGATGTCTCCAGAAATGGAAGAACACTTCCTCTTCTTCTACCCAGGTTATTTTATTCTTAAAAGGAGGTGGATTGTCTAGTAGGTATTACACACTTCTGGGAAGTGCACAAGAGATGTGATACAATGGAACAAGTTGTTATTTCTACCGCCAGGTACTTACTTTGGGCTTGGAGAATTAGATCTAGGAAGCTTGGCAAAGAGGCTTGATGGTTCTAATTGGGGACTTATGCTTTTAATATATACATTTTCCTCTTTATTCTTGTAAGTGCATTTTAAGATTCTATTCTATGCAATTTTAAACTACAAACTTCTTTAATGGTTTTTATTCTTAACTACTGGTTTTGTACTGTGAATAGATCTTACGTTTTTAGTGTATTTTCTTATATCATGTATGTTCTACTTTTATGGTTTTTAGAAACTAAAATAAAGTAATTATTGATTGATTGAGTGATTCACTGTTAGAAATGGGGACTCTAGTTGGCAGTGGTTTGTACCCTGTCCAAATAGTGACCCACACTCTAGTCAGGGTAAGTGATGTACACACTATGTGTAAAGTACTTGTGCACACACAGTAACACAGTTAAAACACCACAAACGTATTCCACACCTGTTTAGAAAAATAGCCAATATTTATCTGAGTAAAGCAAAATCAAAACAACAAAAATCAAATATACACAAGTGAAGATTAAAACAAAATCCAGTGATTAGAAGTCTATAGCTCAAACTGGACACTTGAAAAGTTCAGTCTGACCGCGATGGAGCATGTGCCGGATACAAGTTCTGTCCGACCGCGATGGAGCATGTGCCGGATACATGAATTACACAGATCCCCTTACAGTTCCTTGGATGTGTCAGAAAACAAAGAAGGTGTGTCACACAAAGGAGGTGAGCCTTCGCAGAGGCAGGTGATGCGTTGGTTCCTTGAGGTAGTGCAAGTCATTTGCCGCTCCGAGACGTTGCGTTGCGCAGAGGATGTGATGTGCCAGTTACAGTTGCGAGGTCTCGGTTCCTGAAGGTGATGCTGCGTCAATGGTGCATCGATGTTAAGAGCATGGAACGTTTATTCTTCGGCGTCGATGTGGAACCACTGTTCCAAAGATGATGTGTTGATCGAGAGACATGCAGGGCCAGGGATGCGTCAGAGTCGAGAAAGTGCACAACGAACGTCAGTGGCACGTTGTTTTGGCTCATGCAGCAGCGGGTCTTCTGAGGCGCTGCTGCAAAGTTGGGGCTGTGTTGAAGTCGAGGTCATTGCGTCGCATACTCGGTGAGCGGTGTCCACAGCTTCGGTGCAGGCAGCAGCAATTCGTCGGTTTCACAGGGATGCTCTGGTTCCAAACTGACGCTTTGGAGTCAATGCATCGGTTTCTTGGTTGCAGCACCAAATCCACCTCCAAGGGCCCAGGACTGGGTTTGGCACCACTTGGCAGATCAGGGCTCACAGCAGAGGAGTCCAGATGCTGGTAACAAGATGCAGGTGATGTCTTTGATGTCCCTGAGACTTCAGCAACAGGAGGCAAGCTCAGGCAAGACCCTGAAGAACCTTAGCAGAATGCAGAGAGCCAAGTACAGTCTTACTCCCAGGCAAGAAGCAGCAGGCCAACACAGCAAAGCAAGCAGCAAAGTGACAGTCTCTCCTGACAGCAAAATAGCTCTTCTTCCTGGCATAATGTCCTCAGTCCAGATGTGTTCAGAGTATATGGTGTCAGAGGTTCAGTACTTCTACCCATTTTAGCTTTTGAAGTAGGGAGACTTCAGATAAAGTCTTTGTAGTGCCCAAGACCCTGCCCTTAATGGCCCTGGCTGCAGATAGACTGTAGGGGGTATGCAGCTCTTTGTGTGGAGACAGACACAGCCCTATTCAGATGCAAGTGTCAACTCCTCCCACCACTCTAGCTGAGGAAGACCCATCAGTCTGGTGATGGGCCATCAGGATTTTCAGGGCACACCATAGCTTCCTTTGTGTGGGACTATCTAGAGTGAATTCACAAAGCCCAGCTGTCACCCTGACCCAGACGTATATTGTAGGGACAGGCAGAGGCACAGAATGGTTAAAGTAACAAAATGCCAACTTTCTAAATGTGGCATTTTCAGACCTTCAATTTAAAAACCAATTTCACTAAAAGATGTGTTTTTAAATTGTGTGTCCAGAGACACCAAATCCCAATTTTCTATCTGCTCCCAATATAAAGATACACTTGTAAAGTAAAGGCAGCTCCACTGCTAACATATGGGAAAGATAGGCCTTGCTATAATAAAAAACTAATTTAGCAGTTTTTTACTACCAGGACATGTAAAACTCACAAGTACATGTCCTACTTTTTAAATACATTGCACCCTGCCCATGGGGATACCTATGGCCTACCTTAGGGGTGCCTTACATGTAATAAAAGGGAAGGTTTGGGCCTAGCAAGTAAGTGAACTTGCCAGGTCGACATGACAGTCTAAACTGCGCACACAGGCTCTGCAGTGGCGGGCCTGAGACAGGTTTGAAGGGCTACTCAGGTGGGTGGCACAATTAGTGCTGCAGGCCCACTAGTAGCATTTAGTTTACAGGCCCTGGGCACCTGTAGTGCACTATACTAGGGACTTATCAGTAAATCAAATATGGAGGAACCAAACGCCCTTACATTTTAGACACAGAGGCCATGCACTTTAGCACGGATCAGCAGTGGTAGAGTGCCCAGGGCCCTAACACCAGCAAAAAGTGAAGTTCAGCACACAGTCAAAAACAGGGGTCAAAAGCAAAAAGACAGGGGAAACCATGCCAAAAGATGCCAGGTTTAACATTCACTAACAGTTTTCATGCTGGGTTCACATGCAAATTTTCTATGATATCATGGTTGCCAAGCTTCCATGTCCAATAAAAGGGCCCAAATCGACTAGGTGTAGCAATGAGTTATTAAGTGCTATCACCAAGCAACAGTTTGTCATGCCATCCTCCTCACTAAACCATCCTATGAAGGCACAAAGACTATATTATCCTTTCTTCCTTACTGGGAGGACACATCAGTGACTCATGTCTGTACCAAAGATATTTCCGTGTCCCAATCAAGTGTGTCTCAACAGGCTTTGAGGACTGTTTTACATAGCTCCGCAAATCTGAGGACAATCGGGGACTAGGATTTTCACTAATGCAATGTAATGTTTGTTCTTTTATTATTTTGACTCAAATTTCATTGGTGTCCAGGGAATATTATTATTGTGACTATGTTAATCTATATATTCTACGGTATGTTTGCGAAAAATAAATTCCCATTATCATAATCACATTGTCTGCACATGCTAATCAGGGTCCCAAAAGTGTCAGGCTCCTAATAGTCCCTCCAAGTTCTGTGGAAGTTCTGTTGTTTACCAAATGCCTTTTCTTCCAATGTGCGCAGCCCATAGGAAGGGGTGTGAGATTCGTGTCTGTGTTCCCTTTTCCCCAAAGACACTGATGTATCCTGTTCCAAACCCTCCAGGATTTCACGATTTGCCCAAAAATCTGGAAATCGTCCGTTTTGTAAAAAGGCCACACTTTTTCCAAAAGTGCCTGCAAAATTCCTGTTTTTGGCAATATCCTAGAGCTCTGGGCAAGGTGTTTCCTGCGCTGGCATGCCTCGGTGGTTCCTGCTATTCCTCTGCTATTCCACACGGGTATTAGCTGTCAGGAAATGCCCAGAACATTCAAATTTACTGCTTCGGCGCTTTTTATGCACAAGGCAGGTGGGGCAGAGAAAAGACACCATGACAGGCTCCGAGGCCCGAGATTGGCAGCTGTGTCTCCTGGTCACTGTTTGATTATCTCCCAAATTGCTGTATTTCACTGAGATAATGATGTTTATGGTCACAGATTTGAAGACAATTGCTGTATACCGAGCGTTGTCATTGTGCAAGGCTGCCTCCTTTAGGGACTCAAAAAAATAGTTGCTCACATTCTCCTTTTTTTATTTTCTAACCTCCCACAGTAGTTTTTTTTTTTTTTTTTTTTTTTTTAAATAAAGAAGAAGATTTCCGTTCAGATCAATTAGGAACAGACATCTTGTAATGTTTAAAAGTTGTGATAAAATGTTGTCAGGTCTTTCAAACTCTCGCTTAATGCAGGAATTTTCAGTGCTGTCAACAATGCCCCCAGATTTTTGTTTTTTCAGAGAATGTCTGCGTTTCTCTGAAGGAATGTTGGGGCCTTCGTGGCTCAAATTAAGAATTTGCAACATGTGTTGACTAAAGCCCAAGAAGGCGGAGTCAAAACATTAGGGAACACATATTGTAAACAGCGGGGCAGATTTACAAGCCCCTTGCGCCACTTTTGCGTCACTTTTAACATGGGAAAAGTGACGCAAAAGTGGCGCAAGGGGCTTGTAAATCTGCCCCAGCAAGCGGAAACACCACCTCTCTGATGTGCTGGTACTATCTCACTAAAGTTTTGGCTGAGAAGAGCCAGTGCTCTCCTAATAACAGGAAAATTGTCCTGCTGAGAGGCAACAGTGTTCCATTAGCTGTATAAAGGTGCTGCCCAGTGGGCAGTGCCTATCTCAGAACATATAATCTTTTTCTGCTGAGAAATTCAACTGCTGCCCTAGTAACAGTAAGAAATTCGAAGACATGTAAGGACTGTCTTTAATAAAAATGCCACAGTCCTGCAGAGAATTGCCAGTCTGCCTGGACAAAGTCACTTTCCCTGATTGTGGCAGATGCAAGTGAAGTGGACAGAGTCACTTTCCCTAATTGTGGCAGATTACAATTAATGTGGCCACAGAAACGCCTGCACTATCTCTCTACTCAGACCCTCTAGGATTTCTGCTGGGGCACTATATATATATATTTTTTTTAAGAAAGAATTCAGGTCCGCCACCCGTGGGCAAGCAGCATAACCCACTGGGGTAAATTTTTGCTCTGTTTAAAAAAAAAAAAATACTAAAATAATTTGCTGCTAAAACGCTGCAAACTGAAACATTTTGTGCTGTTAAATCCCCGTTTCTGTGCCGCTAAATGTACTCATTTATGCCGCAATATCCTGGGGGGTCTGATTCTCTGAAGACTAGGGAAATCTAACTCGGTGTGCGTTCTAAAAGGGTGGGGACACACCAAATACTTATCATTCTTGATGGTTCGATAGTGTATGCTTCTTTATTAACGTAAGCCTTAATGACTGCATGCCCACTTGAGCGATAAATAGCCTGGTCTCTACTTATCTAATTACTGGAAAAATGTTGTTAAGCTCCTGTTCTCAGATCTGAAAATGTATGAGTGTCACAAGAGTAACATCAAGAATGATGACGGGTGCAAGGGTACCTGAATTGAAGGCAGGATTGTTTTGGAGCAGCAAGTGGGGCACCTCCCTGCAAAAAAAAACAATCCTCAGAGGTATTTTCCTCTTTGTATGTGTGCTGCAGAATGCACGTGTAGAAAGAGGAAAAAACAAGGAGAAATATACATATTTCTCCTCGTTGATCCTCCCCTGGGAGGGGTAGCATTTTGATGAATACCCAGGTCTACAAATAATGGTCAATCTGGGAATGTGCCTAATTGTATGGGTGGATGTGTGGGAACATTCATGCTCCACCCATGTAATGCCTCCCTGGGGCAGAGTAATACAAGGTAGTGAGTTGTGCTACCTTGCATTACTCTATATTGATGAAGCCATGCAGGGCCATGCAAGGTAGCTTTGCATGGCTTGATAAATCGCATTCAGGTTTTCCTTCGCCCATGCGTACCCTTGCGTGGCGCAAGGGCGATGCAAAATCTTGATAAGTATGGGTCAAGGTGTTTTGTGGACAGTTACACTCCAAATGCCCAGGTACGTAAAGCACCATACTCTTTGAACAAATACTCTGAATACTATAGCCTCAGTGGGACTTGTGTCAGAATTCTAAAGGAAGAAGGGGTTCTCTTGGTGTTCCTAAGGTTTCCAATGCTTTTTTAAATCTGTATAAAGTAAAAATTGTGTATGGTTCTAAGAAAATAATTGTTAAGGCTTTTTGAGTGTTCTTTATGTCTCGCCTGAGAAAACACATGCACTTCAAGACTGTTGTTAAATAAAAGACCTAAAAAGGGCATTGGGCTTGCCTATTATTTGCCATTGGTTGGCCTCATTGTCAATCTTATTTTCCTGATTTTCAATGGTGAGTGTGTGCGACTGCATGCTGACTTTCAGTTTGCCTTTGTGCATTTGTTTTTATTTGTTTTTTCCCTGGAGCATAGACCAAGTATTGATTGATTTCTTCATTAGTGTTCTTCTGCACTGCTAGCTATTGGATTGTGCTCCATTTTTTTTGTATTGGGTCCAAGACCATGTGATTATTTTTTTTTGTTGTTTTGCTTGCAAGACAACTTTATCACAGGTTGTCGAGAACTTTATAGCGTCACCCTTACCTCACTTTGCCTTTACCCACGCAAACCCTAAAATCACCCTTCCCTCCTTTTATATCTACCCAACCCCAAAACCTAAATCATCCTTACGTCCCTTTACCTCTACTCACCCCAAACCATAATATCAACCCTACCTCACTTTACCTCTACTCATCCCCGAACACTAAAATCATCCTTACATCCCTTTACCTCTAGCCACCTGGAACCCTAAAATCATACTTACCTCCCTTTACCTCAACTCACATTGGAAACCTAAAATCCTCCTTACCTCCCTTTACCCACCTCGAATCCTAAAAGCACCCTTTTCCTCCCACTACTGCTACCCACCCCTGAACCCTAAAATTACCCTTACCTCTCTTTACTTCTACCCACCCTTCAACCACATATTCACCCTTACATCTCCTTATCTCTACCAATCCCTAGACCCTAAAATCACCCTTATATCCCTTGACCTCTGCCCTAAAATCACTCTTTTAAAATAATATAAAATGTATGCTATTTAAAAAAAAAAAGAGATACTTGTATGGTAAAGTACTGCATGATAAAGGTACAAATACTTACCTGTGTGGTAAAGACTGCATGGAAAAAGTCCTGAGGGGTGAAGGCTACATGCTAAAGGGCAGAATACACCCCACCCCCTCCTTAAAAAATCTCCTGTCTTCACCCTATCACCCCTAAATTGTTTGGGGAATTGTTGGTTGTTTCATTCCCTTTGGTGTGATTGACGGTTGATGGCCACCTTCGCCTCTTTGACAATTTGCTTCCACCCTCCCCCCAAACCCTATACTCTAGGCCTTTGCTGAGACAGTGCATGTGCTGTCGCTTGTGATACATTTTATTTAGATGGGGCTTAGAGTATGCTTATTTCTTACCATTGGTTGGCTTCATTGTCACTCTCTATTTCCTTGCTTCTCTTTGGGCAGCAAGTGCTGGCTTGACTTCCTCATCATGTGTTTATTCCTACCCTAGAGCATGACCCAAGTACTGCTTCCCTTGCCTAGATTCCTTCCACTTCTTGTCGCTTTCAGAGGTACTGTTTTTCCTTTCACTTGAACCCCTGTGCCTCCCTCACCTTCCACATTGTTGTTGCTCCACCCCCCTCCTGTGTTGTTGCTTATCTGGTCTGCCTCCGCCCCCCCATTGTTGTTGCTTGCCCTGTCCATTCCCCGCCCTTGTTTTTTGCCTCCCCCCATCCCACCAGGGAAAAAGCACCCAAAAGCCGCACCAATGGCTTTCAAGATGTGACAAAGATGAGACGGCGCTGTACTTCCTGCTTTGTGTGTTCTTTTTGACACAGTCTTTAAACAGGGTCAATATGGCGAACTTCAGCTGCAAGTTAATTTAATTGAACAAGTGAGTTTTTTTCTTGAATTACTTTTATAGATTTGTGAGTGTTGGACAATGTAACCATGCCATGATCCTTCTTGCTATTGACATCTTCAGAGGTCTTTAAGTAGATGTTAGCCTTGCATCCATTTATAGTTGGTTGTTATCACTTATTCTCATTATTGTTGCTTAATTTGTGTTTTTTCCCGCACCCTCGCCCTTTGGCTCACAGTTCCTGCCCCCATTAAAAAAAGAATGATGTTTAAATATATATTTAAATTTCTTATTGGTTTACATTTGCTGACAAAGTGTTATTGTTCATTTGCTCCTGAAACATAGAGCTTTTTTCCCTACCTTTCAGTCATGCTGCACAGCTGCTGCGCTGGTGTAGAACATGGCTAAAAAACATTGACAAAACCATGAGCTGTTGCATAGGTGAGACCTATTCTCTTTGCCAATGTGTGTGGAGTAGCACGCATTTTATTTATTATTCATATATTATTCTGTGTGCAGATGTGTGGCCATATATGTGTACAGATGTCTCAATTTTTATCACCAAAGTATAATCATTACTTGTTGTATACTCATGCCAACTAAATGATCATTTAAAGTTGCCCTAACTGTGACTGGGCCTCTGTGGTTTGAAACTTTGCTGATTTAAAGTTGTTTTTGGCAATGTTCTTCCAGTTTTTCTTTGCAGTGCAGGAACATGATAACTTTTAATATCTAAGGAGATTACCTCATTGTTTTGCTTGTAGAGAAGTTAGTTTAATTGATACTCTGTTGTGATTTACATGATGCATTAGGAAGGAAAAGAGCCTTCTGTACCAGACTGACTGGACTGTTGCTATCTTCAAGGCCGTGTGAGCCTTTGTTTGTCGATGGGAATGTAGGGAGTTAACCTGCATCAAGAGTACGGTGAATCTGATTGGCCCGATCTTTGGGGATTACGTGGGAAAAAGCTCTGAAAGAATTGTATTATTTTAACTGTGTGTCTTAGTTTAGTTAGGGTAGATCCTATCCTGACTTCTCAGAGAAAAGGCCTTCCCATAATTCTGCTACTGGAGACCCCATATTCCTAAGTTCGTGAATTAGACTCTTGAATGTTTCTGTCGTTTACCCTGAACTTTAACTTGGTTCATTTCAAGCTGACACTTTCTGCTTAGGATTTCCCCTTTGCCACTTCCAGATGCTTATTTTACACTAGGTATCTCAGTTGTCCAGACAGGATAGAAAACATATCAGGATAGAAAACATAACAAATAATCAAGAGCGAGACACAAATTTCTGTCTACTCACTTGTTTTTATATAAATTGAATCATTTATATATATTTTTACACATTTGTAAAAAAGGCTGTCAACACGAAGTGAGGTTTATAAATGATAAGTGAACAAGTGACATTAGTGCTCAGTGCTGGTGCTCAGTGCGTAATATGTACAGTGGGCTTTAAATATGTACATGGGAAAGAATAGGCCTGAATTTTAGGGAACAACAATAACTCTGCTGTGTAATGAATATTCTTAATCACACAGAGCCTTGGTCAATCTGGACCATGCGAGGTCGTCGACGTTTCAACCCAAACTCAGCTCCATTAGGTAGTCAAGGCGGGTCTTCATCAGGACAAAGAACGGGGGTTGGGGGTGACAGCCCACAGAAAACCAGAGTGACTCCTGGTTATTCAAACATCTTTGAGGATCCAAATTAAATCAAGCGACGTAGGTCGAGTGGATGATCCGAGCGATGAGTCTCGGTGTTAAAGTTAGTTGGTGGGAGCAACGGAGGATTCAGTGCTGCGTGGCGGAGACAGGCATGTGTCCTGTTGATTCGCATCCCTGACTAAACGGATGCGGATCAACAGGACACATGCCTGTCTCCGCCACGCAGCACTGAATCTCTGTTGCTGCCACTAACTAACTTAACACCGAGACTCATCGCTCGGATCATCCACTCGACTTACGTCGCTTGATTTAATTTGGATCCTCAAAGATGTTTGAATAACCAGGAGTCACTCTGGCTTTCTGTGGGCTGTCACCCCAACCCCGTTCTTTGTCCTGATGAAGACCCGCCTTGACTACCTAATGGAGCTGAGTTTGGGTTGAAACGTTGACAACCTCGCATGGTCCAGATTGACCAAGGCTCTGTGTGATTAAGAATATTCATTACACAGCAGAGTTATTGTTGTTCCCTAAAATTCTGGCCTATTCTTCCCATGTACTATATTTAAAGCCCACTGTACATATTACGCACTGAGACACCAGCACTGAGCACTATTGTCACTTGTTCACTTATCATTTATAAACCTCACTTCGTGTTGACAGCCTTTTTACAAATGTGTAAAAATATATATAAATGATTCAATTTATATAAAAACAAGTGAGTAGACAGAAATTTGTGTCTCGCTCTTGATTATTTGTTATGTTTTCTATCCTGATATGTTTTCTATCCTGTCTGGACAACTGAGATACCTATGTTAATAACTACAGAATAATATAATAACACTAGGCGTTCTTACAAGAAATAATTGAAAAAAAACCGACAGAACCATTGTTTTTGTTTTCTTATCCATACCCAGGTTCTGAGGGACACAGGGTCGCCCCATTATTGTTTAACTATTTTACACTAGGGGCATTCCTTTTTGGAACCAATATATCCTCTATTTTGCATTTTGTACCTTATAATGATTTGCATTGCCCTTTACTTGATATATCTTGGAGGACTGATTAACAATACTGAATTTTATGCTTAATTGATTGATTGATTGATTGCTGAATAAACAAAGCTTGTAACTTTGTCTGATTTGTTAATAAATCTTTATGGTTGGATACCAACCTCTCTGTTGTTCTTGTGGAGCCAAATTGTTTTCACTATAATTTGAAATTGATGTTCTGGTGTTAGCTCCCAAGATACACTTTCAGCCAATAACCAACCGTCCATACAACCAGTGACACAATCTGTTTGATGACTACAACACAGCCAGAAGGTATAGAAAATTTGTTGCATCACCTGTTTTGAGTTTTATTGCTTCTTTGGTTTTGATTTCACTCATTTTAAAGAAACATTGTAAGTTATCTGACAAAAAGAAAGCCACATAATTTGGAAATAAACTACAAATGCTTACACGGACCCCTTATAGAATGGTCCCCACATACGGGCCCGGTTCCCTGAATTGTCCAGGCACTATTATGCTGTCACTTGTGGTCGTCTACATCCAGACTTAATCCATTTTGTGGGGTTTAAAATGCTCTGTGCCATGTTTGCATTGTTTTGCCTGCATGTTTTGCAGGGGTTACAGTTTTCCATATACGTGGGTACTTTGGATTTATTTGATATTCAGCACGTATTTAGCAGGCTATGGTCCTTTATCTTGAAAACCTAATAAAATATGTTTTTAAAAAAAACTACAAATGCTTTGTGGCAAGTTCAGAAAAAATGTTTTGGTTAATGAATTCAAAGATAATTATTATAAAGAAATTACCTCTGGCACTACAATCAAGTCCATGTGTCAGTAATATTAGAGTACATACTCCGGATTTGTGAGTGACTGAATGTTTTTAATGAGAATTAGGCCCCATCTCCAGCAGCCCTTTAATGTGCCACACCCCTCGCATTATCAGAGTGCTATTGTGGTACTTGGGAACAGCACAAACGAAGGAATTTAAGCTGCTACGGTGAACAAAGCCTTGGTTCTCAATGGATAACTGGATATGCTTGATGATCCTTGTAAGGAAACAGGTCATTAGTTGTGTGGTCTGCACAAGTAATGGGTCCGCGTTCGCCCTCCACTGGGAACCAAACACCCTATTGTAGCATTTGACTCTCTCAGGGTAGCTAAGCAGAGCATTGCAAGGTCTACTCAAGGGAGGTGATGTGGGCTAGTAATCACCATTGGCCGGCATGCAATATATTTGCACTCAATAAATAATTCTCCAGTTTGTATTTTTCTATGGAAATGTAAAAGTCCATTTAGTACACACTCACTACTCAATACTATGCAGTAATTTACAAAATTAGGCAGATGGAAAATACTATGCAGTAATTTACAAAATTAGGCAGATGGAAAATACCATAGAAGACATTGTGTAACCACCTCTGACCCCCTAAAGGGTAATACAAACACATCAGGTAAGTCTATTAACTTGGTCAAAGATTCAAGATCAACAAACCACATGTCAAAGTTACCATCATTTTCGGAGTACATGCAATAATCAATAATAACCATGTGTGGATGCACTCATTAATGTTAATGAAGCATATGTACTTTGATAAGTAATCACTATCAACATTATTATATCAATAAAGAATTTAATGGTGGACACCACATGTGTCTGTGTGCTTTTTATAGATTTCCCATCAGGAAAACACAATCATAAAAACAACCCCTACATGCAACCCGAGATTGCGCCTCTAGAGGGCACTGTACAACATGCCCCTTTTATTAGACACCTTCAGGCCACCATAGTTGCAGCCATAGACTTAGAGGGTGTTGCACTCCGAGCTGTACAGCACATGCTTCAGCCTGGGGAGTGCTTGAAATCAACAAAGAAGCATGGGATGGTCTTCCTTTCTGTGACCCTTTAAACTTAGGGTGAGGTCTTTTATTAAAATCCTTTGGGCCTCTTTGGGGGAGCTGCAAAGCCCCGCAACTCCCTAGCGATCTTTATTGTTTCTTGATTGTGGCCCCGTCGCATTGGGGCCACCACAAGCAGGAGAAATTGTTGTGTACATAACTGACCAGACAGGACATTACGGGGCACTCCCATTGTTTATGAGCGGTCTTGCTGCTTTTCTTTAATGTGCCACATGGCCTTGTGCTGCAAAGCTTTCCTTTGTTTTTATTCCTTTTTCTAGGGGGTGCTCGGTCCCACCAGATTACTACTGCATGCCTCCTTTTTTGGGGGCAGCCCAGGGACCCCACCCCTGGCTGCCCCAGCAGCTAACGTGCACAGGCAGCAACTCTTCCACTGCCTGTGGGAGCCTGCAACTCTTCTCCCCTTCCTGCTCCAGCAGACAGGATACCAGATTCTGTGGTGGCCACCTGCTCCCTCCAGGCACAGGGAGTGGGCAGTCCCACCATGGATAAGGAGAATGCTGCAACACTTCCCTGTCTTTCTCATTGCTGCCTCAGGAACTGAAGTTGTTGTCTTGGGCCCGCCTCCTCCTCTCTCCTCTTCTGGGGAAGTGCGACAGCCACTTCCATCGAGGCCCAGAGTTGGGGTCTCAGGCCCCCATCTCTAAACCAGTCTGGGAGTTGGGATCCTCAGGCCCTCTGGATGCTGCAGAGGGGGCCCCACACACCCCATCCTGGCATGAAAAAAGTTAAAGGTACTCCATGTGGGGACCTCCGGGCCCTAGCCCACCTGGGGAGGGGGGGTTTAGACCAACTGGGCAGTGGATCTCCACATACTCTGGGATCGTGCTGGGTCCAATACTTTTCCCGCTGATATCTCCGGCACCGTTGGCCTGTTTTGCATGCTTTTGGGCTCATATTGCTCCTGGTGGAGGCCTGGCCACCTGAGCACTTTCGTTAGGCTTCCTGACCTACAAGGTGGCAAACTTTGCAGGGAGCTGGTTCCACTGGGTCCCTGCGCCAGCCTTTCTTCTTTGTCTCCACTGGAGCTTCTCTCCTCCTTAGTGTAGAAGTCCAGTCTTTCCCCCAGCTAGTCCTCAAGGGGTGTAAGGGAACCAGCTTCAATGGTCCTGAGAACAGCCAAACTGGTCCGGGGGACAACTGTATTCAGGATCCTTAGTCCAGATGGATATCAGGGGGATCCTCCTTCCAGTTGTCCATGGCTGCCGCCTTCAGTCCCAGTGTCCAGCAGAAAATCACAACCAAGCAAGACCTCTCTATCTTGCACAAGACCTTTTAAGTGAGGGCGTAAGGTTCCAGAAGTGAGGTACCTCTGGCCTATCCTGGGGTGCCACATCGCCGCTCTGCCCTTGTCCCAACCCTCCTGCACAGTATGTTGGGACAATTCAAAATGGCGTCACCCATGAGTCACTAGCCACATCTCCTCTGTGAGCCTCAGTTCCGCCCCTCGCTGACATCACTGCCAGGGCCTTTCCCACTAAAACCTGGTTCACTGATAGAATATCGATGGTTAAAACATCGATGGTAAAAATATCGAAAAAATATATAGATAGTAAAAATATCAACTCCCTATACTTAAACAGGTAAGTACAAAAATATCGAATCAAAAATATCAAAATAAAAATTATAGATGTAAAAAAATATCGATTTAATAATCTAAAAAAAAATAATATATATTAAAAATATAAAATATTAATATTATCTTTAACAAAATAAATTACATTTAACAAACATTTTAACTAAATATAAAAATTAAACTTAATTAAAAAAATATAAACACACAAACATAATAATGTATACATATACATATATTTACTTTAATTTATTAACTATTATCTTTATTTAATTTTTAAACTTTTAAATTATATAAAAATAAAATATATACATATATCAATAATTTAAAATTAAAAAAACATTCTATAATTAATTAAAACATTAAACTATTAAAACAAAATTAAAAAGTACATTTCGCAACACAATAAATACAACAGTAGGGAAAATGTTGGATAGCGAAACAATTACATTTACTATTCCAACTGCAATAAGTGCAACAGTAGGGAAAGTGTTGGATAGCGGAGGGGTAAAAATTACTATTCCCACTCCAAAGAGTGCAACAGTAGGGAAAGTGTTGGATAGCGGAGGGGTAACATTTACTATTCCAACTCCATTGACTGCAAAAGTAGGGTAAATGTTGGATAGTAGAAGAATTAAATTTACTATTCCAACTCCACTGATTGCAAAAGTAGGGAAAGTCTTGGATAGCGGAGGGGTAAAAATTACTATTCCCACTCCAGTTAGTGCAACAGTAGGGAAAGTATTGGATAGCAGAGGGGTAAAATTACTATTCCCACTCCAGTTAGTGCAACAGTAGGGAAAGTACTGGATAGCGGAGGGGTAAAAATTACTATTCTCACTCCAGTTAGTGCAACAGTAGGGAAAGTACTGGATAGCGGAGGGGTAAAAATTACTATTCCCACTCCAGTGAGTGCAACAGTAGGGAAAGTGCTGGATAGCGAAGGGGTAAAAATTACTATTCCCACTCCAGTGAGTGCAACAGTAGGGAAAGTATTGGATAGCGGAGGGGTAAAAATTACTATTCCCACTCCAGTGAGTGCAACAGTACAGAAAGTATTGGATAGCAAAGTGGTAAAAACTACTATTCCCACTCCAGTTATTGCAACAGTAGGGAAAGTGCTGGACAGCGGAGGGGTAAAAATTACTATTCCCACTCCAGTGAGTGCAACAGTAGGGAAAGTGCTAGATAGCGAAGGGGTAAAAATTACTATTGCCACTCCAGTGAGTGCAACAGTAGGGAAAGTATTGGATAGCTGAGGGGTAAAAATTACTATTCCCACTCCAGTGAGTGCAACAGTAGGGAAAGTATTGGATAGCGAAGGGGTAAAAATTACTATTCCCACTCCAGTTAGTGCAACAGTAGGGAAAGTGCTGGATAGCAGAGGGGTAAAAATTACTATTCCCACTCCAATGAGTGCAACAGTAGGGAAAATATTGGATAGCAGAAAAACACAAATTACTAATAACATTTAAACAATTAAAAAAATTAAATAATTTTAAAAATAAATAAACAATATTTTAAAAATATACAATTAAATATATTATACATATAAAAAGAACACATATTATAATGTTAATTACATATAACAAAAACCTACAAATATGATATCAAAAATACATTTAAAAACAATATTTATTTCAAAGGAAGAAATATTCACAAACAAACAAATTATTTAAAACATAAATGTATTTATGTTATTTCCTACCCTATAACACCACATCAATAAGAAAAGACATCAACATTTTTATTGAAATTTATTTTCACAATTAACATAATTAATAATGAATTTAAAATATATTATTAATAAAAACGATAATAAACATTCATTGAGTACACATTATTTAACACTATACTATCCACAACACACACCTAAAATTAATTACACAATTACCATAATTAATTACGAATTAACAAATTTAAATTAATTAACAACTAATTAATAATTCATCAATAAAAATAAATTACTTCTCACCCTTCACACCGTTTACACCTATAAACACCACAAAACACACCTAAAACTAATTACACAATTACCATAATTCATTACTAATTAACTAATTTAAATTAATTAACAACTAATTAATGATTCATCTATATAAGAAATAAATTACTTCCCACCCTTCACACCAATTACACCTATAAACACCACAAAACACACATAAAATTAATTACACAATTACCATAATTAATTACTAATTAATTCATTTAAATTAATTAACCACTTATTATTAAACAAATATTAATAAATTAATTTACACATTTAACACTATAACATCACAACTAAACAAATAGTAATAAATAAAAATTATTCAATACATTTTATATAATTAAATTACTTCCCACCCTATTCCCCTATAAACCCACAACCCGCTATGGAACTAAAAACGCAAAATTCAATTAAAAAAAAATTATTAACTACTAAAATTTTAACACATATAATAAAAATACAAACAATTCTTATACAAAAAAAACAAGCATCACACACATATAAAATATATACTAAAATACATAACATTAATAAAAAATCCATATTTTTAACAACTATGGGGCCGATTCCGATTCGGGACGGAAATCTCTCCGTCCGAGCCAGACCCGGAGAGATTTCCGACTGAATCGGACCCCTGCAGCTCGACCGAACGAGTACGATGCGCACGTATGCCAACGGACTCGATTCGGTCGGACTCCCATTGAAGTCAATGGGAGCCTGTCGTACAACGCGTACGCGGGCTCCCATTGACTCAATGGGTGCAAGGCGGACAAGGGCGCCCCCTTTTGCGTGTACGCGGCGAAGCGACTCGCGCCGTACACGCACAGGTAGGGGGGACCCATGGGTCCCCCCTGTGTGTGACTCGCGCGGCTACACGTACAGGGGGGTCCGACACGGACCCCCAAAGTACGGCTCCGACTGCTCTTTGGAGTCAGAGTGCGCGGCTCGGTCGGACTGCTCGCAGCGCGCATCGTACTTACCCGGCCGGGGAACGTCTCCATTGCGCGGTGCGAGTCGAGTCCGAGCGAGTCGGTTGGTGCGGTTAGACCCGGGAACGAGTCGGTCGGAGCGGTCGGGACGCCCGGACGAGTCGGTCGGCGATTTCGCATCATACTCGCTCGCCTGAACGCGCGTACGAATCGGTCGGGAAATAGGGCTCCGAATCGGATCCGGTTAAGCCGAATCCGATTCGGAGCCCTACCGGCCGAGATCGGAATCAGCCCCTATATTTTTAAAAACGATATTAAACACTTCGATATTTTTTAAATCGATATTACTTACCTAAAATCGATATTCTTGACTGCGAGGATTTTACTGTCGATATTCCTGACCCACGATATTTTTACCACAATATTTGTGCAATTCAATATTTTTACCTCGATATTCTTTCTCTGCACCCTAAAACCTCAAAGGGAAGCCCCCTTACTGTGTTGACCCCAGTTGTCTGGGCTTCCTCCTTTGTTCAATAGGCTTGGGCTGTCCTATCCCTGGTACAGTGTGGCAGCTTATTGATTTATGCAGATCCTTCGTCCCCATCCCTTTCCTCCTCAGGATCTAAATGAAGCAATATTAATTGTTCCCTTTGTGTGTGGAGGCCTTTGTTCCTACTGCTGGAAAGAAATGTAATTAATTTGGCACAATAGGGTTACAAAAGGCCTGGGCTCTGACCCTGAGTTGAGCTAGAGAACTAAGAGAATCCTGGATGACCCATAAGATGTACAGGTATCTTCTTGGAACTCTCATATTTGGGTTTAGCAGTTCAATACGTCACTGGTCTCTGTAGGCCAAAGGGAAGTGAAACCACACACTAAGGCAGTCTTCCCCATAGGTGTATAATGGAGTGTCACTGCAGAGAAGACAGTAAACCACTCTGACTTTCCCTATAACAGCATGCACACTAACATGATGAGACCTACCCCAGATCAATTTCACACCCGCAGAGTCCCTTCTGGCGCCAGGCTACCTGTGCACAGTTTCTGGGCTGTGCACGACAGGAGTCTCACACATGTAGCCCCACACATGTGCATACGTATGTGCACACATGTTCACGTGTAACCAGCCAAGAGCCCCTTACTGCTTCACAGTGGCCTCATCTTAAAAAGAGGACACTGATGGTAAACATATGCAGTTCAAGTACCATTAATTTACCCTGGGTGAGGTTCCAGTGGTGGGGATCGCCCACAGTAAAAAGGTCACCTACCAGGTGGTCAAAAGGAAAACAATCTGGAGGGTTTGATGGGTAGAACGCATCTCTTTACAATTGTATTTCCAAAATCTGACTGCTTCATCATCTGAGTCTATTCCTCACACATCAGAATACTCCACTTTAACCCCGACACAAGCATCTTTTATACAGTGCACCACTGGGCTACTGCTCCACTCTCTGCTTGTCTCCTGGGGGACTCTTCTGCCCCACGCATGCAGGTAGGACTCAATGATATAGGTTTGAGTATGTGTGGGACTGCCTGTCTACAAGGGCTCATTTTTAATTACCAGTGATGCAGTCGTAGACTGTTATTGGGTATGTTTCTTTTCTTTAGGGTAATTCGATGGAATTTTGGTGTGGGAGTCTAGAGATTAGTGCCAAAACTGTTGAATGGCAAAGCAAAGCTATTCCATAGTTTTTATGTCCACTCTGTGGTTTTCCATAGTAGACTCAATAATCTGTCAATTCCCTGGAGGTGCTCCGTGTTTAGCTGATGTTTTTCAGTAGATCGTCAAGTTAAGTTGACCTAGGGGTACACCAAAAGTGTCTTTTAAATACATCCTCCGCCTGAGTTTAGATGGACTACTGTCTTCCCAAACAAGTTAGAGTGCCATTATCAAAAGTGAATGTGATAGGCTGCATGCTCTGTCCTTGTTACTGTCGCTGTGAGGCCCTGTAGAAAGCTAGGTGATGGGAGGAATATACATTCTCTTCCTGCAGGGGCATCTTACCAGCAGTCTTCTGAGAGTTCTTCTGCCTCCTTGAGTTGGGATGGGTGGTAGCTAGCAATGGAAAGATGTGGCCTGGAGTGTATTTCTGATCTATTTCTAGAACTCACAAACGCTGAGCAGTTTCTGTCTGGATCCATCTCTCATTACAAAGATTTACAAAGAATCACATTTGCCAGATTGTAGGAGAGGTTACATTTCAAAGAAAAGTTGGCTTTTGCATGGCAATGACTTCTTTTTTTTGGTTTAATAATTTTTTATTAAGATTTTAGAAAAAGAGAAACATTATTAATCAAATGAACACAATATGATAAAATATAACAATTAATATATAAGAGAAAAACATGAGCAAATAATTCAAAAGATAAAAAGAGGTGAAGCAAGAGAGAAAGAAAATAAGAGGAGGGGGGCGCTAGGTGGCGCACGTCCATGATGGCCGCACACCTGTGAGGCTCCGGCTGCTTGGCTGCCAAAATCCTACACTAATCCTCTGCCACTGCTGCATAATCCGCCGGATCACTTCAGAAACCTGTGGCTCTGCTCTCCTGCTATCTCCGGTGCTGTACTCGGCTGCGGGCGGCGCTCCGTGTGGCGGTTGGGGCAGTGAGAAGAGAGCGGCGGGGAGTGCGGCGAGACCTGCCCGGGCGCTAATCGGCTGCGGGGGTCACTTGAGCGCCGTGGCTCCCACGTGGCTGACAGGCCTCTATTGTCCGGCGTGACCGGGACGGAGCGCCAGCACGATGGGCTGATTTTGGACGCACTGCTCAGGAGCTCCGGTACCATCAAGCTACACTGCGTGGGGTGAGTGCTGACGGCCTGCGGGCTTTATACACGCTCGAGCCCGCGCTTCTGGATGCCGTGGTGCGGGCCGCGCTCCCCGGCCGCTGCAGGCTGAGCCGCCCCTGCCGGCCTGACTTCGGAATTCTGCCGCATTCATCAATAATTAGGACGTAACGGTCCTAAGTGTAGATACTACTTCCTACACGCACAGAGTGCCATAATACGCTGAGGAGAAACAATTTGGGCACCTCGGCTCCCACGTACAGTTCCCGCAGTCTCTTCTTGGGTGGCCTAGTCGGACACCGCTGACGCTTCGGCAGCTGGGCCTCCTCATCCCCGGCCTGATTACATGCCTACACGTCTCCACTGTGAACCGCGGTGCTGAGAGGCAAACCGGAATCGAGTGTGACTCCTGATGCATCTGTACTGAGAGGTATTTCACACACTTATACGCCTTGGGTGATTCTGCAATGGCGGGGTGTGGTGCAGCGCGCCTCTGATGGACGACTGAGTAAGTGCCATATGCCAACTTGGTGGCGGGAAACTGGACGCATTCTGGTCTTTCGGAGCGCAGGGGTTCTCCTGGACCACCATCCGGCTCGCTAGTCCTGCAGAACTTTCCTACTGAGTGGATCCTCCATGGGTGCGCAGGCTATTCAGACCTAGGGAACTCAGGGAACGCACTGAGCAAGGCCACCACAGCCAATGTTATCGCAGCTCTTGATCTTGCTACTCTCCCTCCTGATTGGACTGAATCCAGTTCCCATAGGTGTGTTGGGGCCACTGACGAACGGTTGGGTTGCAGACCCTAGCAACGCTGGCATATTGTGAGTCCCCCTCTTTGATCCGTAGCCTCCAGGAACTCATGCTTGCAATC